>BQNB010209829.1:0-10311 GCA_026074375.1 Tanacetum coccineum
AGTACTTCGATCTTCAACATAGCAGTACTTTGACCTTTTGCTTAGCAGTACTTTGACCTTTTGACTTGTATTTCCCAACATACACTGATAGCGACTATGCTGGAGCAACTCAAGATAGGAAGTCTACAACTGGAGGTTGTCAGTTTTTGGGAAACATGTTGATATCTTGGCAGTGTAAGAAGCAAACTATGGTTACCACTTCTACAACTAAAGCTGAATATGTGACTACTGCTAGTTGATGTAGACAAGTACTCTGGATTCAAAACCAATTGCTAGATTATGGGTACAATTTCATGAACACTGTCATTAATATTGATAATAATAGTACTATCTGCATTATTGAAAATCCTGTTTAACATTCTAAAACAAAACATATAGAGATTATGCATCATTTTATAAGAGATTGCAATACAAAAAAGTTAATACGCATGGTTAAAATTCATACTGATTATAATGTTGTAGATCTTCTTACAAAAGGTTTTGATGCTGAAAGGTTTCAGTACTTGGTCTCAAGTATTGGAATGCTTAATCCTTAATGTCTATATCTCTCTATGTATTTGAAAAAGTTTTGTAAAGTATTAGTACTGTCAGTCTTGTCAATTAGTACTGCTAAGTATAATTAGTACTGCTAGTTATACTTAAGACTGTTTGTTAAAATTGTTAGTCATAATTAATACTGCTGAGGGTGTTTTTATAAATACTTTGATTAAGGGTTTCACTTACTTCTTTATTCGATTTCATTCATTTAAATCCTCTCTAAACATAAACCCTAACTCAATTTTCATCTTTGATCATCAACATTATCATCATCATGTCAAGCCCTAAGTTTGCTGAAACGCACAATGTGGTCGCATTCTTGGAAAAACCTGTAGAAAGTAATGGGTTTGAAGAGATTATTAATTTCTTGAAAGCAAGTTCTGTTCATTATGCTTTAGCAGTCAATCTAATCATCTACACACCTTGTATTGAACAATTTTAGACAATTACCAAGGTACAGACAGTTAATGGAGTGCGTCAGTTACAAGCCCTAGTTGATAGAAAGAGGGTTATTGTTACGGAGTCAAGCATTAGGAGAGATCTTCACTTGGATAATGCAGAAGGTACTGATTGTCTTCCAACTGCTACTATTTTTGAAGAACTGGCACGTATGGGGTATGAAAAGCCTTCTCAAAAGCTTACTTTTTATAAAGCCTTTTTCTCTCCATAGTGGAAGTATTTCATTCACACTATTACATAATGTCTAAGTGCTAAATCCACTGCATGGAATGAGTTCAGTTGTTCAATGGCTTCTTTGATCATATGTTTGGCAACAAATCAGAAGTTTAATCTGTCTAAGTACATTTTTGATGCTATGGTGAAACACTTGGATGGAGGAGTCAAATTCTTGATGTATCCACGTTTTTTACAAGTTTTCATTAATCAACAACTTGGAGATATGTCAACTAATAAGAAGATTTTTGTTAATCCCTTTCACACAAAGAAAGTTTTTGCTAATATGAAGAGAGCTAGAAAGGATTTTTCTAGGAGAATAACACATTTATTTGCTACTATAATGGTTCAAGTTTATGAAAAAGTGAATACGGATTCAGGTCATCCAACTGATTCCACTCAAGTACCCATTCTTGATCAACCATCTACATCCTCTAAAACCAAGAAGAAGCAACCATCTAAGAAGACTCAAACACAGGAGGAAGAGGTTTCTCAAGATGAGACAGAGCACGAGGAAAGTGTACCCACACCTTCCAATGATCCACAACCTAGTGGTAAGGATAGCATGCAACTAACTGATTTGATGGTTTTATGTACCAAATTGCAAACACAGGTTCTTGATTTAGAAAAAGCAAAGGATGCTCAAGCAAAGGAGATTGCTGCTTTAAAGAAGAGGATCTAGAGTTTGGAAAGGAAGAAAATGTCAAGACTTACAGGATTGAAGAGACTCAAGAAAGTTGGTCTGTCTAGGAGAGTTGAGTCCTCTGAAGATTAGGAGAGTTTGGTTGCTCCTGAAGATGCATCCAAACAGGGGAGGAGTATTACAGATATTAATGCTGATGTTGAGGTAACTTTAGTTGATAAAACACAAAAAAGATAGAATGATGAATTGATGTTTGATACTAGAGTTTTGGATACTGATGAGATGCCTATGGAAGTAAAAGTTGATAAGAAAGATGAATAGAGTACTAAGCTTGATGATAGTACTGCTGGTGAAGTAGTTACTACTGCTAGTGATAAAGATAGTGCTGCTCCTACAACTATTGAGGAAATCACTTTGGCTCAGACACTTATTCAGATCAAAGCAGCTAAGCCAACATAGCATTAAATGAGTCATGGGAAAATACACAAGCTATGATGGAGGCTGATAGATTGCTGGCTAAAAGACTCCAATCAAAAGAAAGAGAGGAGTTGACAGATAAGGAAAAAGGAAAACTATTTATGGAACTAATGGAGAAAAGAAGAAAATATTTTGCTGCACTCAGAGCACAAGAAAAGAGAAACAGACCTCCTACCAAGGCATAAAAGAGAACTCAAATGTCTACCTATCTTAAACACATGGGTGGATACACATACAAACAGCTAAAAGGAAAGAGTTTTGATGAAATTCAAAAGTTGTTTGACAAAGAAATGAAGAGGGTAAATACCTTTGTGGCTATGGGTTTTGAGGTACAGGAAAGCAAAGAAAAGAAGGTAGAAGGTAGTGAGGAGACAGCTAAAAGCAGCAGAAAGAAGATGCTTGGAAGGAAAATAGCAGGAAAAGTGCAACAGCAAGAATCCTCAAAGAAACAAAGAATGAAGGAAGACAAAGAGTCAGATGAAGTTGAAGAAGGTAGTAAAGATGATGAAGGTGAGTTAATGAAGCATTTGGTGATTAAAAAGGATGAAGATATAACAATTGATGCTATACCACTTGCTACCAAATTACCAGTGATTATTGATTACAAGCTTCATAAAGAAGGTATGTTGGTACATTATCAGTTGATAAGAGCAGATGGAAGTTCCAAGAGATACTCTTTAATGATAAGGATGCTACAAGAAATAGACAGAGAAGACTTGGAAGCTCTTTGGAAGATAGTAAAGACAAAGTATAGTGATATAAGGCCTGAAGATGAATTTGAAAGAGTGTTGTGGGGGAGATTTGAAAGTCATGTTTGAACCAGACAAAAGAAGTGATGTATGGAGAATTTTACAAGGATACAGGGTGACTGTTTAGAAGTTGATTGATTTATCAGGAGTTTACTTTGTAAGGTTTAATAATCTCCAAATTTTTATGTTGGTTAAAAAGAGATATCCCCTCATAATAATAACCATCACTAATATGCTAAACAAGAAACTTCAAACTGATCATCAAAATGAGATGTGCTATCAGCTGCTAAAGCTTATGGTAAAGCAGCAAAAAGGTCAATGAAAGGTTTAAATGCATCTTCCTGAGTATGATGAAGACTTTTAAAGAAGAAACTTGAAGATTCAGAAGATGAACATCAAGTTTAGGGGAGGATTGTTGGGACTTAAAAGACTTCATGGATTCTTAGAAGTTACTACTGCTCAGGTACATAATGGAAATTATGCTAAGTGGTTAGTACTGGTAGTATAATGTTACCACTGCTAGTTACTACTGTTAGTATAATTTAGTACTGATAGCATAAAGTTACTGCTGTTAGTTGAAGTTAAGACTGCTCAGTGTTGAAGACTAAAATATAAGCTAAGTAGTTAGTGCTGCTAGTAGTAAATGTTAAGACTGCTAGTACAAGTTACTACTGTGAGTATATATTAGTACTGCTAGTACTAATATTACTACTGCTTATGTTTATTAGTGCTGCTGGTGAAAGGATTACAACTGTTTGAAGACTTTCTACTGTCAAGAGGATAAAGACGAATTAAAGAGATAAAGATTGTTTGGAGAACAAGAATACTTGTGAAGATAAGTATTGAGATATTTATGTACAAGATATACATAATGTATTTATTTAAAAGATTACGTTTATGTTTAGAAAAGATTAAGATATCTTAGGAATGTATTGTAAGCTGACTAGGACTCCTTAAGTCTATAAAAGGAGGCTCTAGGGTATTAGTTGGGATATCAATTTTGCACATAAGTCTTCATAGTTGTCAAAGTCGATTAAGAAAAGCTTCAAGGTTGTAAACCCTAGTACTAAGTGAAGAGTACTCGTATTATTGATCTAATAATATTGAAGCGTTTGGTTATATCTTTGTTTGTTCAAGATTACTGTTTTATTCATATTACTTCTAGGTATTAAGGTGTAGATTCCACATACACTTTAATAAACATACAAAGTTTCTACAACAAGTTATTTTGGATTTATCCAAGGTAACTTAACCTTAGACAACCTAAGGAATCGATCTAGGTTTAGGAATAACACAAACACTACTGCACCAAGCTTTAGGTCGTGTATGGTATAGTTCTTATCGTGAACCTTGAGTTGGCAAGATACGTAAGCTATGACCTTCTTCCTCTGCATCAAAACCGCGCCCAACCCTTTATGCGAAGCATCACAGTATTCCACGAAGTTATCACTTCCTTTAGGTAAAGCCAAAATCGGCGCACTACACAGTTTTTGTTTCGACAGCTGAAACGTAGCCCATGCCTTTTCTCCCCAATCAAAATTTATGCTTTTCTGAGTTAACTTTGTCATAGGTCTAGCGATTTTTGAGAAACCTTTGATAAATCATCGGTAGTAACCAGCCAAACTTAAAAATTGATGAATCTCGGTTGGTGTTTTGGGTGACGCCCAATCCTTGATAGACTCAATCTTAGCAGGATCAACGTAAATGCCTTCATTATCAATCACGTGACCGAGAAATTGTACCTTTGACAGCCAAAATTCGCACTTTGAAAATTTAGCGTATAACTTCTCCTTTTTCAATAACTTCAAAATCAACTTATGGTGTCCTTCATGCTCCTTTCTGCTCTTTGAGTAGATCAAAAAATCATCGATAAATACAATCACGAATCTATCCAGATACGGTTTGCACACCCGATTCATCAAGCCCATGAATACTATTGATGCGTTAGGCATTACTTAGAACTCGTAGTGACCATAGTGAGTCCTAAATGCTGTCTTTGGAATGTCTTCCTCACAAACTCTGAGTTGATGATAACCAGATCTCAGGTCGATCTTAGAGTAGACTCTTGACCCTTGGAGTTGATCAAACAAGTTGTCGATTCTCAGAAGTGGGTATCAGTTCTTCACAGTAAGTTTGTTTAGTTCATGGTAGTCGATACACATCCGAAAAGAACCATCTTTCTTCTTGATAAACAAAACCGAAGCTCCCCAGGGTGAGGAACTGGGTCTTATAAATCCTCTGTCAGAAAGTTCCTGCAACTGAGTTGGATAACTCTTGCATTTCGGCTGGTGCTAATCGGTACGGGGCTCGTGCTACAGGTGCAGGCACCGCAAGTCCCAGAGAAAAATAAAAAGCTAAGTCGATTTGAAATTCAACTTGTTGAGGCTGGTGGAGTTTCCAGGCAAGTCTTCTGGAAAGACTTCTGGAAATTCCCGTACGATTGGCACGTCCTCAAGTCGCTTCTCCTCCGACTTATCCTCAGCCTTCTTGGATGTAACTTACGCTAGGTAGACTTGACATCCCTTCTGAATATTATATACTAGGGTCTTCATACATATGATGTTCAGCTTACTTCCGCTGTCACAATCATTACCTCGGATTATCAACACTTCATCTCCATAAGGAATACAGATGACTTTCTCGTCACAAACGATCAACGCGTGGTACTTTGCCAACCAATCCATACCGATGATGACGTCGAAACTACCAAGTTCTATGGGCATTAGGTCGATGTCGAACGGATGGCCTAGTAATCGTAACGTACAGCCTCTAAGGACAACATTGTTTTTGAAAACCCTTCCCTCGCAAGTCTATGGCAATAACTAGTTGTCTAAAGTGGATGGTGCAACATCAAGCAAAGCACTAAAGGTAGACGACACAAAACTCCTATCGGCACCCGAATTGAATAACATAGAAGCATAACAATTATTGAGAAGGAACATACCCGTGACGACATTAGAATCGGAGTTTGCTCCTCCTCTAATGACATAGGCCTTTACTGTAGCTTCATTGCTTCTAGTCTTGTTGCCATTCTTGTTTCCAGTCTGGTTTCCACGGTTCTGATTCCTCAACTTAGGACAATCCTTCCTAAAATGTCCCGGCCTTCCACACTCATAACAAACAATACCCGGCTGATTCCCAATTGCGGCTCTCTGGGTGTTTGGAGCAACAACAGTCGTACAATCCCTAGTCAGGTGTCCAACCCTCTTACAATTTCCACATCTCATAGTACACAGCCCTTTATGGTGCAACATGCACTTGTTGCAGTAGGGGAGTGACCCAACATACCCTTTTCTGTCATTGTTTCTTGCCGTGTAGGCTCTTGTCACATTCTGACCTCCAACGTTTTGTTGCTTAAAAACTGGTTGCTGCCCATGATTGTCTCTCGGGTTGTTCTCTAACCTTCTCTTGTGTTCAGCACTTCTAGCATATCCCTTCAGCTTTTGATCCATTAAGTTGTTGGCAATGCGAATTGCATCTTAAAGTTTGGTGGGCTCCGCAGCGATAACATTTCCCTGAATGTTATCGGGCAAACCTCCTATGAATCTCTCAACCTTGCCCTCCTCATCGGGGACCATTCTCGTACACAACAAAATCAACTCCTAAAACCTTTGTGTGTAAACAGTCAAGTCGTTTCCTTTCACCGTCAGATTCCACAATTTAGTCTCCATCTTCTGGATTTCATTCCTTGGGCAATACACTTCTGTCATCAACCTCATAAGTCCAGGCCATTTCATGACATATGCAGCATCAACACCAATTGTTCTCTTATGGGCTTAATTTACTACTGAGTTACTACTGCTGGGTTACTTACTACTGCTAGTTGAAAGTTAATGTTGTTAGGCATAACTTAAAACTGCTAGCGAACATTAATGCTATTAAGGGTATTTATATAAATACTTCGATTAAGGGTTTCATTCAAACTTTTACTCAATTTCAATCTTTGATATACTCTCTAATCATAAACCCTAACTTAATTTTATCGTTAATCATCAAAACCCATCACAATGTCTGCACTAAAGTTTGCTGATTCACACAACATGGTCGCGTTCTTGGTTAAACCCACTGAAAGTGACGAGTTTGAGCAAATTTTGGATTTCTTGAATACGAATCCTATCAAATATGCGTTAACGATTAATCCTACAATCTATACTTCATGTATTGAGCAGTTTTGGGCTACTACAAAGGTAAAAACTGTTAATGGAGAAGTTTAGTTACAAGCCCTAGTGGATGGGAAGAAAGTGATCATCACTGAGACAAGTGTAAGAAGAGATCTTCAATTGGAAGATGCTGAAGGAATTGAATGTCTACCCAATGCTGATATTTTTGAGCAACTTGCTTTAATGGGGTATGAAAAACCTTCTCAGAAACTTACATTCTACAAAGCTTTCTTTTCTCCTCAATGGAAGTTTTTGATTCATACTATTCTGCAATGCCTAAGTGCTAAGTCTACTGCATGGAACGAATTTAGTAGCACTATGGCCTCTGCAATAATCTGCTTAGCCACAAACCAGAAATTCAACTTTTCTAAGTATATCTTTGAAAGTATGGTGAAGAATGTGGATAGTAGTGTCAAATTTCTAATGTATCCAAGGTTTGTGCAAGTCTTTCTGGATAAACAAGTTGGTGATATGTCTACTCATGATGAAATTTTTGTTACACCCTCTCACACAAAGAAGGTATTTGGCAATATGAAAAGGGTTGGGAAAGGATTCTCTAGAGCAAGAGTCGATCAACTCTCTGACTCTCAACACTCATGGTGCCTCTAAGCCTCCTGCTATCCCTCTCTAATCTAGTAATCCACTTAGTCAAAGCAGTGACTACTGACTCAACCCTAGTAATCCTACGTCCCTGCTCCCTCTGAACTCCCTCAATGACCTGTACACGATGGACTGGGATAGCCTCTGTGTGATCATAGAACCTCTGAACTAGGCTCCCTAAAGTCTCATACGTACACTCAATAACTCTCTCCTCCTGAGTTGGCTCAGGGGTATCCTCTGGCATCATAGGATGCGTAACCCTCTAAACTCTACCCTCAACCGGGCCCATCACACTCGTCTTACTATCCTCTCGATCAACAGCCTCAACTACAACTCTAGCATCAATCCTCCTATCCCTAAGAGCATCCGCGTAAGCATCACACTCATCAATCTCTGCTTGAATATCTGGATAGATATCCTGCTCTAAGTGAGGTTCATCACTACCCCTGACAATAACATCATCCCTCAAACTAGTCTCTCTAGGATCTGCCTCTACATCTGCCAAATAACCAGAATCCCTAACCCACTTAGGCGATGGTATCAAATCAGCACGGACAGGAGATAGAGCTCCGGATACAGGTGGTAATGCAGGTACGGATGTCATAGGGGACCTATGTCTCTTACGAGATGGCCTCGCAGAAGTACTCGGTAAATCGAGAGAAGAATGATCTGACAATGAGTGTCTCGATGAAGAATCAGTTAAAGCATCCAAATGAAAATCTGATGATGCCTCTGATGATGAATTTGAAGAAGAATCTCAAGCTGAATCATCTTGAGAAAAATAATCTGATGAAGAATGATCGACAGAATATCTCACAGCAAGCTGCTGAATAGGTATCAGTCAAACCCTCTTCCTCGTAGTCATCATATGTATCGGCCCATTAGTATGGTAGCGGTACAGTCGACCATGGAGAATAAGTTGCACCGGTGCTAGAATCATAACTCGACGACGAGGTATAACAAGTGATCTCTGGGTAGAACCATGGGTAGGTGATGGTGGTGTATCAGGTGTATCACTATCTATGGTATCATTAGTCAATGATAAAAATGGTAAGATAGCTGGTAATGATGCTATATGGATTGATGATAGATCCTCAGATGGATCAGACTCTGTATCAGATGCAGGTGAGTAAGCAGGAGATGTTGTTGTATAGTCTGGGGATGATGGTATAGTAGGTGCTATGATAGGTATCTCTGTGGGTATTACTGCAGTGTCAATCTGAGTAGTGGGTGGAGTAATCACTAGGGCGGTGTCGGGAATAGTGGTAAGGATAGTTCCAAACAAAATAACTCATCTAACTGGTGTCCCCACACTATCCTCGGATGAATCCGATAAAACTGAGATAACTAAGATATCCATGACCTGCACAAGCAAAGTTTATATAAATCATCTTTATATCAACTATGCATGATGCAAACATATGATCGGGTGAATGGGTAACTAAATGAATGCAAAATGAATGAATGAATGTGCGGGTCATCGAGTACAATGTGACAACCGTGGTTTGAGCCGGTTGGTCAGCTTGTTTAGAATTTATTTGAAGCGTTTATGTGTGTTCTTTATGTGTTTTGTGAGAGATATTTGTATGAGATTGAAGTACATGATTTATGAATCATGGTACTAGTTGAAATGAGATTGAATGGAAATGAGATCATTTTGAATCTTTGCGTAGTGTCAAATGTCATGTACGTAATTTTCTGTGTACGTACTATATATATATATATATATATATAATACATATTATATATATATTATGTTAGTATTTTAGTGATTTTAGAGTACTTTCCATTTTTAGAAATAATTGGAAGTGAAGGCTTGTTAGAAATCTAGTTAGAAAGTTTAAGGTTTAGCGAAATAAGCAAAGGTTTTAACCTAGAATCAAAAAAATATAGGTATTAAAGTTGTAAATAATAATAAATAATTTTTTTTATAATAGAAAAAAAAATGAATTTTAGTAAAAGAAAAGAAAAAGGAAAAGATATCCTAATTAGATTACAACTTGTTTTTGGTAATTATCTTTTAAGGCCTATAAATACAAATCAAACCTAAACCAAATCACTTTGATTTTTCCTCTCCTTCCCTTGGCCGGTCGAACAACACAAAACAAGAAGAAAACCCCAAAAAATTTTAGGGTTTTGATTTTCAAGAGTTAAGGTATTGTTTTCTAAATTTTTCAATACAATTGATTTTAATTAACGTAACAATCATTAAGGATGGATTAGGTTATTGTAAATAATCTGTAATTAAGAGGTTTTGATCATCAAAAATCTTTTTAGGGATAATAATTAGGGTTTTGGGTAAGTTAATTAGGGTTAATTATGCTAAAATCGGAATAGAAATCTGGGCAGAATTTTAGGTCATCTTGCGAGAGTCATATCTTGGTCATACGGATAGTTTTTATTGATTTTTACAGAGAGTCTACTTTCTAACTCAAGTGGTTTCATGAATTAAAAGTGAGTGGAAGGTAGTCAA
>BQNB010209830.1:0-10311 GCA_026074375.1 Tanacetum coccineum
AGCTTGAACAACATATGGCGGATCTGCTACAAGACAACTTAGCCCTGGAGGAAAGATTAGACAAACATGGGTCCAGATTGTACAAATTAGAGAATCTTGATATTCCCCATCAGGTGAGCAAAGCAGTGGATGAAATCGTCACTGATGCTGTTGACTAGGCTATTCAAGCTCCTTTAAGAGATCGCTTTAGAGATTTTCCAGAAGCTGACATGAAAGAGATTCTTCACCACCGCATGTGGGAATCCAACTTCTACAAAGCTCATGAAGATCACAAGAAGTTGTACGAAGCTCTGGAGAAGTCAATGGAACGTGATCACACTGACTAGCTCCTAACTGATCTGGCTGAAGCACGAAAAAAGAAGAAAAAGAGACATGATTCACCAAAAACACCACCTGGGTCTCCACCTCATTAGCCACCCCCTCCTCTACCTCCAATAGGTCCATCTGGAACTTCAGGAACTTCTTGAGCTTCTGGATCGTCTCAATTGCCTCCTCCTCCTCCACCTCCATCCACCAACCAAAGTGATCAGTCTACAAGCACCGCTGCTCCGAGCTCTTCGAAGACAGCTGCTTCAGCTGAATATACGGCTTGGACAACTACTGACACAAGACTCAAGCCGTCTGTCTCATCAATTCCTGAAGATCTACATATGGCTGATGATACAGCTCCCGACGAACAGGTACATTCGTCTGGTGATGAAGACACCGGGCATGATCATATTCCCACGGTGAACTTGAACCAAAATTAGACAGACCTGCTACACCAGAACCTGCCTGGTCTATACCATCATCTAATTTGCCTGTCCCAATAAACAACTGGGTATCCGCTCTTGCGTCCACCTATGCACCTACACCGGAGATCTCGTTACTTACACAGACTAGTGACATGTCAATTTTTACGGACTGGTTTTGCAAAAAGCAAGGGATCACTGAACTTAAACAACAAGACCTGGAAGGCCCTGCATATGAAATTGTCAAAGTCTTCCATCCTAATGTGATTCATCTTCAGTACCAAATGGAAGAATGCCATAAACTACTAACCGATCAAGTGGACGAGTTAATCATCAGGTATAATGTCAGCAAACCACTACCACTGGGTGGTCCACCAGGTCAAGTCGCCATCCTACCTGACTTCTTCTTAAACAAAGATTTGGAATATCTAAGATATGGTAGCAAAGGTGGCAGACCTGCGATGTCTATCTCAAAAATAAAAGCGGCCTATTATCCTGATGTTAGTTTAGAGCAAATGGTACCCGATCAGATATGGATTAAAGAAGAATGCAAGTATGACATTGCTGCTATGTATGGTATATCTCACTAGTGGTTCCAAAGACAACGATTCTACATTGACAGACACATATCTGAGGGTGATCGCAAAGCTGTACGGACTCATATGCGAATTTTAAGTGTTGTCAGAATTGAAGTATTCTCCTTATATGGGTATGATTACATGAAGAAGATCGTCCTTTGCAGAGCTGATCTTAAAGAACATATTATTGCGTAAAGGGACTTCAAATATCTGTACCCGAGTGACTTTGAAGATTTGTACTTGTTGAACCTTCAAGGTCACCTGAACCATCTACCACCCAACGATAAGAAGATTCTCTCTACTGCAGTCAACTTATGGACCAGACACTTGGTTATCAGACAACGGGTAGAAGACTTCCAACTGGGGATTGAGAGCTACCAGACTCAGCTAAACCTCACCAAACCTCGATGGGATATAACTGGTTTTGAGTTCAAGCATGACTTCACAGTAATTAACTCTCTAAGAGCCGTCACATTTTGGCATAAATATGGGGTTCAGATGATCATGCGGTTCAATGAGATCCACAAGTTCAGTAATGGCACTCTACATCAGATTGATGAGGCATTAGACTACAAGGTCAAGGAATACAAGGTCAACAGGATGAATCCGGGCTTGAACACACGGTTTTAGACAAGGAAAGATGTCGACAGAAGCAAGGAGTTCATGTTTGCCATTCAGAAATGGCCTAAGACTAGGAGGCTCTTCCGTAACCTGGAAAGCTTTGTTGGTAGAAGAGTAAGAGAGGGAGACTACAGACTTCTGCAGAGAACCGAATGATCACATCATATCTGCAATCAAGGTCCACCTCTTGTGGGGTATTTTTATGTAATATATTGTAAACATTGTACATTAATAGTAGTGTAGCAACAGTATGTTATGTGTCAGTGTATGAATTTTCATGAATTTTTCATTAAATTCAAAATCCTTCAAAATCATCATACCTAACACTAACAGAATCCCTCATAAGTTGAGGGGGAGAAATTATGTGTTTCAAACTTTGGCTTGTAATTAATCAGCTTATGTTTCTCCCAAAAATTTTAACATATTTAAATCCATTGGGATCCAAAATCTCAATAGGTTTGAATTTTTTGATCAAGGGAGAAAATGGGATTAAAATATACAATCTGATTAAAAAGTGATGACAATGACTCAAGTGTGTGCTTCATCCTCCATGTGCTAAACATTTTTGAGAATCGACGCACATGTTGAGGGGGAGCCTTTCTGCAATGAAAAACCAATTGACGTACAAAACCTTTGATAGTTATATCACAAGTACCTCGATGGATTTTATCAAATAATTTTATGGCAAGGTGAACTGTACCAGTAGACCGACCCTGTAATTACTTTATCGGAGTTATAAGGATGGTAAGGTTAGGTACTCGTTCCCACGATCCTGCCAGAGCCGGAGGGATCTACCTAGGGACAATCCACTAGTTTGTGTAGAAGTCCTTAGGTATGCTTACAAAAGGAGTAATGTGAGAATCAGGGAATAGTGCGGACTAAGATAGAGCTAGTACTGGAACACACCCAACAAGGTACTAGTAATGAAGTCTCGGTAAGCATTGAAGGGGTTAAAGAATGAAAAAGAAATTAAGATAAAGGGTGTAAAGAAAGCAGCCCTCCTTAAAAATTAGGCTGAAACCGAGTCAATACATATGCTGTCAGAATCACTTGGTTGATTGCTGACATTGAAGACAAGTATCATGGACCCAATGATACGCTGCACAACACTCCCTAGCCGCTCAGAATCTCTCAAAAGATTTCTGTTTCAATTCTCACGGAGACTTAACACGTAATCTACTAACTTTCTCACTCCGAGTCAGTCGGTATTGAAAAGGTGGCAGTCAGCTCCAGCCTTCGCTCACTAAAATCAAAATTCACTATTGAGTCTAGAGCCAAGAGATCATTAATTAATCTTGTTAAGACACTATTAAAATGTACTTGTTTCTCACACACTGTGAAAACAAGGAATATATATTCAGCGTCCTACGCATTTTCCTTGTGATTTTGTCAGAACATCCGAGTGATACTTATGTATTCACAATGAAGATGGAAATCCTGCTTGAGCCAACATCAAACAAGCTCATGATAGGTGACTTGTGAGATCTTTGATGGATCAAAATTGTGACACTGGATATCAAATCGGTCCAAATTCTTGAATTGACGATTGACGAACTTTGATAAAAGGCTTAACACACTCGATGTGTCACAAAAACAATTTCTTGAGTGTCACGTCGATTCATTTTCAAATCAATTTTCCTCTTCAATCGGTAAGATAGTAACTAACCGATTCACTCTTATTGTGCTGTCTGCTTTGAGACGTTCCGATTAAGAGAACAGACAAGTAAGGCGAAGCTGATGTTTATACATTGGAAGATCCGACACTTATGCTGGAAATCCTGTCAAGTAAATTCTTCTTAAGGTTGAATCTACCTGATCACAGGTCGGTCCTCACAGATTCGTAGGTTACTCCAACCAAACACAGGCGAATGACAAAGCCATATTTGCCTCACAACTTTATTGCTAACTGTTTTATTACAGGTTCATATAAAGATGGAGATGGTGTCAACCTGCTCTAGCAGAGTCAAGTTCATAGCCGCATGCTCATACTCAAGACTCAATGACCTTACAACATCAAGAAAGAATGACCTAAAGCTTCCGCAACTCTGATATCAACTTCTTTGTCAGTATGTTGAAGTGATGAAATTATGAATTGATGAAGTAAAACGAACATAAAGTCAATCTTTCAAGATTGCAACAAGTATGAGCATGTCGGCCCAAAAGTCACAAGCACACAAGATGTCAAAAGTTCACAAGATGATGATTAGAGATTAAGTTTTGCTGATGATCTCAAGAAAGCTCAGGTTCACATGTAAAGACAAGCCTAAAGGAACAAATCAAGCTTAAAGTCAAAAGATCACTACTCAAAATGTACAAAGAGATCAATGAATGAAGAATCAAAGATTAATAGATAATGTCAGAAGATCACGACTTAGAAAGCTAGGATTCACTTTGTATTTTCCGGGGTGACATCCCTTAGGGGGAGATTGTTAGGATCATGAAAAAGACTCGGTCACCCCGTGTATTGTCTAGAATAGCATAGCTCATAGTTTAATTGTAAGCGTATGACTCATGGTATTGGGCCGGTTCTTTTACCCACTTGTAAGCCCATACCATAGCCCATTAGGGCATCTAAACACTTGTATAAAAGCCTCTTTCTAGCCATGGGAAGAGGTTGGTTGATCATTTTATCACAAACACACATAAGGTGTTTTTCTCTCACTAGAACTCACTTTCTCTCTCTAAGATAATTGGCCAACCCCTAGATCATTGCTCGTGTTATGATATCTAATACACTACATAAACCTTTGTAAGAATTCGTGTTTTCTTCATTTTTACGTCCTTTTCCTGTGTTTCTTGTGACATACTTGCATTTTACCTTAAAAGGGAAATAACCGTAAAAGTATCAAATTTGAGTATTTATAAGACAATTGCAAGTATTTTTAGGGGAGAATTGATACTAAAAAGTATCAAATATTTGATGTTATTAAATATCCCCCCACTTTACTTATGTTTTCCTTCAAGTAGACCTGTTTGTTTGTTTATAAAAGATTTTCTCGGGTTTTAACTCAAAGAAATGTTATCTATAAATAAGACCTTATGCTAGAAACATCAATGTCGAACACCTCACGAAAAGGGGGTCAAAATTCACTCAACTCTCAACTAGTCTAAGTGTTCATTTTCGGGTGATCGCTCAACTGCACAGTCATAGCATGTATTCTATCATAAGCTTGGGAAGTCACTAATCTGGCAAAAACTCACGCCCCCCCTCTTAGAATTAAGGTCTAAACATTCTAAAGGCAACATGGGTAACATGACACAGGTTTTATTAGGTGATATAAAGGGTTAGGATAGACATGGGATACACATTTAATGGGTGTTAAGATAAAAACACAAAACAAATAGTCATCTAAATCTAAGGTATCCATACCCAGCTACTGTCCATCCATAGTCCAAGTCTTCTAGTGCGAGAACTTGATCATATCTTCACAATGGGATAGCTAATAATGAGATCTTGCGAGTATGCTAACCCATCATCTAGGATGGTTTATAGTTGCACCATCCTCTTCATCACTAGGTGGCTTATAGTTGCACCACCTTTAGTTAGTTTTATAATATGTAACCAACCTCAGGAGCTATCACAATAGGTGGCTTATAATTGCACCACCTTTTTTTTCTTAATTTTTTTTATTTTGCTCCTGGATATAAACAACACATCCCCCACTTGAGATACACAATATCAAAAGTGATAATACCAGGGGGTCTTCTATGATCAATATAATATATCATCAACGAAAGTGCTAATCTTTGAACCTTTTTCCCCGAACCATAGACTTAGGTAGCCAGAAATTTCAACACAAAGATAAATAGACTACAGGGTAGGCTCAAGCGAAATGGTGTAACGAACATATTAGGTGTAAACAAGGATAGGCTAAACAGGGTGACAAAGGTATCTTGCACTTATAATGAGTGTGATTAAGGGTTTACACGGGGAGGTCGACAAGCCAGTGTGACAAGTCGATAAACACACAGATATGGGCTATTTGGGTGAATTCCTAAGATGTTGCCTTCTTAAACTGTCTATTCTAACTAATCAACTAGGTCTTGAAATGATGTACAGGCCAAGTTCTAAAGTCTTACAATACTATCGGCACACTCATATTTTTGGTGGATTTATGTATAATAGATGAAAACAGACAAATCAGGCTTAACCTCACCAATTGGAATAAAGGATTATAGTGTACTCGGCAAAGATTACTTCTAGTTTAGTAAGAAAAACATGTCAAAATTTTAAAATTAGCTCAAATTTTCAAATAAAACTAGAAAATCAAAGGAAAATATAGGTCAAGTGGTAATTCTACTCCCATCCCCCCACTTGCTTTGTACAATGTCCCTATTGTACATATAAAGAAATAAAATTTAAATGGAAAAAGAGTAGAATTAAAACAAAAGACTCCCCTGAGCATTACTCTCCTCTTCAAATGAAAGTATTGCAAGAACCGGATTCCTGCAAAGTGACTATAGAGCAACATCGTTTCCCCTGGAATCACTAGACAACAAAAAGCATTAAACGTTCAAAGATAATAGACCTAACTCACTTTCGTAGGAATCACGGTTGCATTTAGCATATGCAACAAGCCTTTTAAACCACTTGGTGGCCCAAGTGGACGAGTGAAGTCTCGTGAGGGCTTCCAGAGAACATACCCACAAAGTCCATTTAATTATACACGGTTTTGAAAAGGTTTTCAAACTAATTTTAAGGTTTGTAGAAAAGGATTACGGCGTAAACTTTAATTTGGTTACGCCGTAATCATGTGAATTTTTAAAAAAAATTAGATCCTAAGGGTTACGGCGTAATATTATGCACGAGATACACCGTAATTATGCCTGTTATGGCGTAACCAGGTGGTTACGCCAAAACAGAACCTTAAATTCCACATGAAAAAAGAGTCGAGTAGATCTCAAACTCTTATCCCAAGCTGCAAGACCCTGCACAAATAAGTGAGAAACCAACAAACCAACTAAATTGCATAAAATAAAAGACAGGTTGTCTCCCGACAAGCACTTTTGTTTATTAACGAGTCTTTAAGTTAGACTCTAAAAGCTCTACATTTTTTATTGTCGTCTCCTTCCGTGGCTGATTTTACCATTAACCGAGCTCGTATTGAGCAATGTTATCACGAGTTCTCGCATTTCTTCAATCCTAACTCTCTTTACTTGCGTGTAAAATTCCTCAAGGCCAGGGTTTGTATATAACAATTTTTAAATTTGTCGATTAAAATCGGTGATGTTCTATATAGGTTATTCCATAAAAGTTTAACACTTTCTTTTTTTATAGGCCTAGTTTATCCAACACAATGAATCCATTGTACGGAACTTGGTTCCAAATAGTTATTATTCATCCAAATAGTCTTCATCTTCGCTCATTCCTCTACAAATACATCGTCTTGTTTATCATGAATGGATCACTTAATATTGCGTTATTTCTATCTTTTTACATTCCACTGGTTAGTCTGAGTTTTACCTCACTATCTTCTTCATCTCCAAACCTGTCCTTTCCAGTGATCTGTTAAGATTCTTTCTTTTGTCATTTTACATATTTTCCCATACCTTATTCTCATCCAGTCATTTAAACCTAATTAATCCCATTCCGACTCCTCACGTTTACTATCATTGTTGCACTCCCAATAACGTGTATCTTTATTAATCGGAACATCTCCTTCGTCACATATGTTACTGTTTGGGTCACAGGAGGCCCAATACTGGTATATATTCTCTTTTACTTGTAAGATCTGTTTACACCAATGTACCCTTGTGTATTCCACTTCTGATATCTTGCACACAGCCTTATCATATGACTCTTGTACGTCAATTTCGTATGAGAAGGTATCGGGCTTGGTACTCAATAATTGGTTAAACTCATAAGTTTCATATAAGAATAAATCATCATTAATTTTTTTAGAGTCATCATCACCCAGGAATTCCTCGCTTCTTATTGAACAAACTGATTCAAAATTCGTAGTAAGGCTACTTTTCATTTTGAATACAACTTTTTCATTTCCAACTTCTAGGGAGATGGATTTCCTAAATATATCCACCGTAGCATGTGAAGTGGCTAGCAATGGTCTTCCTAGACTTATCGGCATCCTTAAGTCTTCAACCATGTCAAGAATAATAGTCTACTGGGAAGATGAATTATTCAATTTTAACTAGTAAGTTTTCTACTATTCCTTTAGGAGTGCATTTGGTGTTATCAGCCATTTTGATTACCATGTTAATTGGCTTGAGTTTGCCAATGCCCAAACATTTATACATTGAAAGAGGCATGATGCTAATGCTTGCCCCTAGATCAGCTAAAGCATTATTAAAATCTAACCTCCCAATGGAACAAGGAAGAATGAAACTCCCTGGATCTTGTTCCTTTAGTGGAAGCTGATTCTGAAGAAGAGCAGAGCACCTAGGGTTCATTCTAATTTCCTCATCTTCTTCTATCCTAGGTTTGGTAGCCACCAAATCCTTCATGTTTTTTGCGTAATTTTCTGCTATCCTAATTTCTTTTAAGAGAGGACGATTTATTTTGATTTTCTTAAGGTTCTCCATAGTTTGGTGAACTAATGCCTCCTCTGCGTGATGTTCCAACCGTCTAGGAAATGGAATGGGTAGTTCATAGGGATTCACGTAATAGCTTACATTTTTCTTTTCTTTTTATACAATCTTTTTACATTCCCGTGTAGCCTCGAGTACTGTTAATGCTTCTGCCATTCCTGATTGGTCGATTTTAGGTTCTTCGATATTGGAGAATCCTGAGTTAGCACAAAAGTATTCTATTTCTTCAGGAGAATAGTAAAAAGGTATGTATAGCGGTGATTCATCTACGGCATAGATTGCTCTGCATTCTTCGAACTTCCTATCATCTGCTCGTCCTTATACTTTATTGGCCAAAGTTTTCACTTTTGTCTCGAGACCTTAGATAATTTTGTCGTGAGCATCTCTATTGGTTTCTGTATTTTGGTAAAACTTCTTTAGCCACTCGTCTTGTTCAGCATGTCTCCTGGCTGTTTCTTCTATAAATTTATTAATTATCTCTGTTAAACTTGGTCTTTTTTCCTCTGCTGACGGTTGGTTGTATCTTGCCGCCCCTCTGTTGAATCTATCATCATTTCTGCTATTGTTTAGGTAGGGTCTACTGAACTCCCCATATTTGACTTCCTCAACACTCCTCACTTCTTCGTTCAAAGGACATTCTTTGTCCAAATGAGCTCCTCCGCAGAATAGCATGCACATTTTCCTTTAGCTTCTTCATGTCTTGACCTAAGCTATCAAGCTTGCTAACAATAGCAGAAATTCCTTTAGGATTACTACTATTATCAACATTTCTGCTGGATGAACCATCATGCCACTTTTGGGAGTGGTCAGCCATAGTCTGGATTGCCGTTAACGCTTGAGCATGTGTCATGCCCGGAATCAGACCCTGAGAATCAAGCAATCGACGGTTCATAGATCCCAGACCATTGTAAAAGATATTTACTTTTTAATGGCTGTTGATGTCATGAGTTGGACATTTATAAAGCAGATCATTATACCGTTCCCAAGCTTGGTATAATGTTTCCTCACCTTCTTGCTTGAAGTTTCGGATTTCTTCAAGCGGCTTAACGGTTTTGAACGGTGGGCAATACCTTTGGATAAAGGCCTTTTTAAGAAGATCCCAGGAATCGACGGTTCCTGATGAAATTCGGTCCACCCATCGCTTAGCGGCTCCAGTGAGTGTAATGGGGAAGACGCGTAACATGACAACATCGTGTGATGCTCCGGGAATACTGAATAAGCTAACGATGTCTAAAAACTCGCTCTACATGCTCATGAGCATCGTCATTTTTGTTTCCGGAAAAGGTGTCTTCCCTCAATTCTCGCATGAGTTGACTCTTGATCTCAAACTTCACATTTCCTCCTATTTCAGGTTTAACCACGCCCGGTGCCTGGTTTCCTCGTGTCAGCAAAAGGTATTGCTCCATGGTGAGGTTATCGATTTCTCCCTCAACTATTATGATTCCTGAAATGCTTAGTAATAAGAATTAGTAACAAAATAGAAGTAATCAAACTACAACTAATTTTATCTCCCCGGCAACGGCGCCAAAAACTTGATGCGTAAATTCTTTTAAATATTTATTTGCCAAGTTTTAAATTTATAAAACTCGTCTACCGTTACACGCACTAACGGGCAGAGTACCCGGTCGTTATGTAGTGCAGTAGTTGGTAAATCCGTGGTCGTCCCAAGAGCTAAGGTTTACTAGTTCTAATTTGATTATGTCACGTTTAGAAAATGGTTTTGAGTTGATTTAAATTACTAAGAAAATAAATGAGAAAAAGTAAATAAGTTTGAAGACAATAGGGAGAAAGGCGTGCTAGCCTAACCATTTCATTATTATTATGACTACGTTTCT
>BQNB010209832.1:0-10310 GCA_026074375.1 Tanacetum coccineum
CATGTCATCACTGAGTTCAAATGGAGCCTGCTTCTTTGCCAAAACCTCAAAAAGTGTAAACTGGCTATGGCATAAAAGGCTATCACACCTCAATTTCAAGAACATTAATAAATTTGGCAAACAAAACAAAGTTCTTGGTCTTCCTACCCTAGTTTATTCAAAGGATAAACCTTACACAGCATGTGAAAAAGGGAAGCACCATAGAGCTTCATTCAAAACTAAACAAAACTTCTCTATCAGGAAGTGTTTGCATCTTCTTCATATGGACTTGTTTGGACCAGTAAGTCAATGTCCATAAATCATGAGAAATATACCCTAGTCATTATTGATGAGTACTTAAGGTACACATGGGTATACATTCTTAGGAAGAAGAGTCAAGAACATGAAATGATTGTGTCTTTTGTTAGGATGGTAGAAAACCAAAATGATGTAAAAGTCAAACAAATCAGAACTGATAATGAGACTGAGTTTAGAAATCATGAGCTTGAGAGTTACTGTAATGAGAAAGGAATATCTCAAAATTTCTCTTCTCCCTATACACCTGAACAAAATGGTGTAGCTGAAAGAAGAAACAAAACTCTCATTGAGGTTGCTAGAACCATGCTGAATAGATCTGTACTTTCCAAGCACTTCTGGATTGATGCAGTCAGAACAGCCTACTATACTCAAAATAAATCAATCATTGTCAAAAGACATGATAAAACTTCCTATGAAATATTCAGGGAAAGAATTCCTTATATCAGTTACTTTCATGTGTTTAGATGTCCTGTATTTATTCATAACTACAAGGATCATCTAGGCAAATTTGATGCTAAAGCTGATGATGAATATTCTTAGGATATTCTCTGTCTCAAAGGCTTTTAGAGTCTATAAGACAAGAAGATAACAAATAGAGGAAACTTATCATGTAACATTTGATGAAAGTATAGAAGCTATCAGGTTTACCAATACCTCAGTAAATGAAATAGGAATTGATGATTCCTCTAGATATCCTCTTGATGAATTTTAAGAGGATGATCCATCTAGACAATATCAAGTAGATTTTGATGTCTTATACTACATCATTCCTCATGGACGATCATTCACTAAAATTACCCAAGAAAATCATGTCCCTGAAGTAATTGCTCGTAATGAGCCTGAAATACCTCATACTGAGGATACTGAAGGTCCTCCTTATCTAATCAAAACTGAAGGGACACATGATAAAAATGTTTAGAATGATCAAATGATCACTCAACTCACTGATATACCATCAGGGAACAATACTAAAGTCTCAAGATCCATTCCTAAATCTTTAGTCCTTGATGTCACTCAGTCTTACATCTCAAATCAAGCATCTACAAGTTCTCATCCTGCTCCTCAAGATAGATAATCAAGATACCAACATATTAAACATGTAAATATCATTGGTAATCCTGGTGAAGGCATGCTTACAAGAAGCATGGCTGCCAAGCTTACAGCTACCTCAGCTAGTGAATGTCTATTTGCCAATTTTCTCTCTAAGATAGAACCTAAAAAGGTATCTGAGGCACTGAAGCACCCAGGATAGATTGATTCTATGCAAGAAGAAGTGAATCAGTTCTACAAAAATAAAGTATGGACTATTGTTCCTCTCCTTTGTGGAAAATTAGCCATAGGTTCTAAATAGGTATTCAGGAACAAGAAAGATAAACATAGTACAACAACAAAAAACAAAGCAAGACTGGTTGCACAAGGTTATAGTCAGAAAGAAGGAATTGACTATGATGAAACCTTTACACCAGTAGCAAGAATGGAAGCCATCGGGATTTTCTTGCTTTTGCCACATACATGAACTTCAAAGTTTACCAAATGGATGTCAAAAGTGCCTGCTTGAATGGTAAACTAAAAGAAGAAGTCTATGTCAAATAGCCTCCTGGTTTTGAAAGTAGTGAGTTCCCTGACTATGTTTGTAAACATGACAAAGCTCTCTATGGACTGAAACAAGCACCAAGGGCATGCTATGAGACACTCTCTACTTTCCTTATTCAAAACAAGTTTAGCAGGGGAAGAATAGATAACACATTGTTTATCTATAAATCAAAAGGAGATGTTCTTCTTGTTCAAGTGTATGTAGATGACATCATATTTGGCTAAACAAGTTATAAACTTTGTAAACAGTTTGAGAAACTGATGATAAAGAAATTTGAAATGAGTATCATAGGAAAACTTACCTATTTCCTTGGACTACAAATCAAGCAAGATGAAAAAGGAATCCTAATTTATCAACAACAGTACACTAGGAAATTACTCAAGAAATATGAAATTTCTGATAGTTCCTCAGTGAAAACACCCATGGTTCCTCCAAACAACTTAAGTCCTGATCTTGCTGGCAAGCCAGTAAATGAGACCTCATATAGAGGAATGATTAGGTCACTGATGTACTTAACTACAATAAGGCTTGATATACAATTCTTCATAGTCCTATGTGCAGAGATAAAAGACTTTAAAGATTCATCATTCCAATACTAACAATCAAATATTGAAATCTACTTGCATTAAAAGCTTTTGTAAGCAAATCTGCAACATTCTTATTAATATGGATTTTAACCATTTGAATCTAATAAAATGATGTCTGATCTCTATATGCTTTATTTTTGAATGAAAAACAAGATTTTTAATTATGCAAATAGTACTGTTATTGTCAATAAAGATCTTGGTATGCATAAAATTATACCCATAATCAAGTAGTTGATTTTAAATCCAAAGCACTTGTCTACAGCAACTTGAAGTAGCCACATACTCAGCTTTTGTTGTGGAATTTGCAACCACTGTCTGTTTCTTGCACTGCCATGATATTAATCTACATCTAAGGAATTGACAACCTCCTGTTGTAGACTTCCTATCCAAGCTTGCTCCAGCATAATCACTATTAGTGTATGCTACCAAATTAAAAGGAGAATACACTTAAAAGCGAATCTTTTGATTATACCAAGCCCAATTTGGTTGACCTTTTCAGTACGCCTAAAATCCTTTTCATCAGACACGAAGATGTGAAACTTTAGATTAACATCGGTATCTCATAGCACACAGACTAATCTAACATGATGTCAGGTCTTAAAGATGTAAGATACATCAATGAACCAATCATTGACCTATACATATGAACATCCACTTCTTCACCATCTTCATCCTTGAGTAGAGGCTTTTGAGTTTCCATTGGTGTGCTTGCAGTGTTGACTTCTATAAAACCAAGTTTCTTAAAAATTTCTTCCACATATTTATCTTGATTAATAAATATACCATCCTTCTTCTACTTCACTTGTAATCCTAAGAAGAATATAAGTTCTCCCATAAAACTCATCTGAAACTTCTCATGCATCAACTTCTCAAATGCAATGCATAGCTCCTTCTTTGTTGAACCAAACATGATATCATCCACATAAAATTATACCAACAAAATATCACCTTTGTACCTTTTGATGAATAAGGTCTTGTCAATTTTCCCTCTTTAAAATCCATTGTCTAACATATATGTTGACAAGGTTTCATACCAAGCTCTAGGAGCTTAATGTAGTTTATACAGTGCTTTTTCAACCTTGTATACTCTATTAGGAAAGTCTAGATCTTCAAATCATAGTGGTTGACATACATACACCTCTTCTTCAATCTTCCCATAGAGAAAAGCACTTTTTACATCCATTTGATACACCAAAAAATCTTTAAATGAAGCATAAGCTAAAAATAGCCTAAATGCTTTAATTCTTACAATAGGGACAAAGACTTCATCATAGTCAATCCCTTCTTCCTGTGTGTACCCTTGAGCAACCAATCTTGCGTTACTTCTTATCATAATTATCCTTTCATCCTTTTTATTCCTGAAAATCCATTTAGAGCCTATAGCCCTTTTTCTATTTGGTTAATCCACTAAAGTCCAAACTTCTTGTAACTTGAATTGTAGAAGCTCTTCCTACATAGCCTCTATCCAGCTTGGATCCTTTAATGAATGAATTACCTTTTTGGGTTCTTCCTGTGATAAAAAGCAAGCAAACAAGCAATATTGAAGGTCTTTATGGTTTGTTATTTGTTGAATAGTACTAACAAACCCATGTTCCTTCAAATTCTTTGACATATTTCTTGTTTGTGTAGCTGATTACAAATCTCTAATCACTTGATCAAGAGGATATTCTTTAGGAATTCTTGTAGTTGGATTCAGACTGACTTGGATTCTTGTATCTAAATTGTTCATGTCAGCCTTTGTACCATCATCTTCATCATCTCTTGAGAAGTAAAATATGCTATATTATTCCAAAGTAGGCATAGTTGGATCAAATGGAAGTTCAATGCTTGTTTTTCCACCAACATCATTAACTTCATTTGTACTAGCAGCATTAACATTGTTAGTGCTATTAACATTATCTTCCTTCTCTTGATCATTACATTCACTATCTTTTCTTGGATATTCATCAACCTTCTTTCCATCATCACTTAAAGGTTTGGATCTATCATCATGAGAACTTTTTGGATTTTGGGAAAATGGTGGATCAGCAGTCCATAATGGTAGCAAAATGTAATCTTTGACAGGTTATGTCTCCTTTCTAACTTGACTTGCATTATCACTTGCTTTTGTAGCTGCAAAACCATTAGACTGTGTACCTACAACAATTGGCTCATAATTCATTGTTCTTGTTAGTGCATCAATATCAAATAGCCAATCTGGTCCACTACTTACAACATTAGGTGTATTCTCACTAAACCTAATATGTAAGTTTTCTTCCACTATCCTTGTTCTACTATTGAATACTCTAAAGGATTTACTATTTAAATAGTATCCAATAAAGAAATCTTCATCAGCCTTACCATCAAATTTGCCTAAGTGATCTATGGTATTAAGAATAGTAACAGAACACGCAAATGGTCTCGTAAAACTTATAGTTGGTGTTCTACCATTAAAAAGTTCATATGTGGTCTTATTATGAGGCTTAACTACCAACACTCTATTTTGCACATAGCAAACAGTATTAACTACTTCTGCCCAAAAAGTAGTTGGCAACTTAGAATCAGCTAGCATAGTCCTAGAAGCCTCAATTAGTGTCCTATTCCTCCTTCATCATCAACCCATTTGTTATGAGTTCTATAGCTACACTAAATTCGTCTCAAAATACCTTTCATCCCATCACAAAACTGATTCATTTCTCTTTTTTTGTAACTCAAGTCTTATTATGCACATCTCATCACCTTAACCTTGTGATCTACTAATTTTTTCCTATACTAAGTTTTTATAAAGGACACTTAAGAATGCCGACTAGTCTCATCCTTAGTAAGCAAGAAAAGAAAAACCCATCAAACCTACTGTAATCATCTTTGACAACTAGGCAATACATTTTCTTAATAAGGCTTTTTACAAAAATCGAACCAAACAATCACATGAAACAAAATGTAAAGAAAGACTGATTGAGTTCTCTGTTTTGGAACTTACAAGGTGCGCCTGTCTTTCCCTGTTTTTTTTGAGCAAAGCACACAGGTTTGATCATCTCAAAAAGTTCTGTGAATTTAAACCTCATCTACCAGTATTCCCTTCACAACCCAATTTATTCATGGATTTACAAATTTAAGTGACCTATCCCTTCTATGCCAAAGTTAGATTCTTTAGTATGTGGATTTTCGCAAAAAGGGCCAAGTTTAAACCTCTTTTAGGAACTACATTCTTTCAATCAACACATAACATATATGTGCTTCTGCTCTAGAAACCTAAGATCAAAACATGACTTTCATCAATTAACCTATAAATATTTGAGCATACACACAATACATTCTGTCATTTACAAAAGAACACTATTCTTTTTATCACACCACATTTGAGAAGCAACACTAAAGCATTAAACCTAACGACTCTTTACAAATACACATACTTTTCAAATCTAGATACCAGTTTTAATGGTACCTTTTCCTATGAGTTTCCCTCCTTCACGGGAGTCCCCCTCCAACGCACATATCCTCCATATATCTCTTCATAGTTCTGTAAGTAGGACCTGTCCCTGTCATGTGCCATTGAGCAACCATATCAAATCCCATTACAAACCCTCCTTGATCCTGGTAGTAAATCCATTTGTAGATTTGCCCTGCACATTTAGATAAGAAAATTAGTCTTCTTTGGGGACCCAAGCCATCCTGTCTCTGGGATCTAGCCTTGTGCATCACATATAATTATACATTTAGCAGGTGATTGATACAACTATTGTAGTTTCGAAACATGTCTAAAACTTTCAGTCTTTAGTTTCCAAAACCCAACAAGCAAGCTGAGGCCACTAAATAGCATTAACATTATTTCCCTTAACAGCATTAACTACTGCTTTTGGCCTGCACAGTATTAAATTTTTTTTCACTAACAGTATTAACCTTTTGATCAATATTATTATTTTTGAATGATGTGTTCTTATGAATGGGCCTCTTAACAGTTAAATGTGTTGTTTTAGAAAGATATGAACATTGGCTAGGCGAGCATTCACCTGTTTTTTTGAGTGATCATATTAAACTTGTTTAAGTAGTATGAACTTGATACTGCTGTTTTAGAAATATTTTTTTTCTATAGTATTAAGTTGATTGATACTAAGCCAGACTTCATTAGTACTACTCTTGGAACCATGTTCTTTTTAGCACAGGGGTGAGTCTTTTTAGCAAAATTTTGATTATTCACCCTTTGAGTATTGTTCCAAACAGGTTTTACCATCCTTTGATCTTGAAACTATTTTTGATGGTAATTGCAATCAACTTGCAAATGACCAAAGCTTCCACACACATAACAGGCCTTATTAAACATCTCAAAATTGCTTCCTAGTTTTTGAGACATCATATTGTTCCAATTTCTTTGATTGCCTCTTGGACTGTGAGTGTTTTGCCTATTTTTCTCAACTTGTTTAATAGTTTTCCTTGCAGTTTTCTCTTGTTGCTTAGGTTTGACAAATTATATCTTAGCAATACTAGGTTTAACTATTTTTTTCTCAATTTTAGTTTGAGACATATTTTCTTCCTCACTATTTGACACCTAATCTTTAATAATTGGGGAATCATCAGACTTCCTAACTACCTTAGACACTTCTTCATCAGACTTTCTGTTATTAACTACAGGCTTATTAACAAACTCATCTAAACCAATAAAAGACAAATCAGGTGTTGGAGGCATGAAATTTCCTATGTAGGGAGGTGAAACCGCATTATATTTTTCATAGACTAAACCTTTCTTGTAATTATCAACAATCTGACACTCTATGAGCTTGTTTAAACTATTAGATGCATTTTCAAATTTATCTACATTAAATTGAATGCTATCTTTTTCTTTTTGAATTTTTTTCAAGCTTCTTCCTAAGTTCTCTAATAGTTATTTCTCCTACTTGAATATCCCATTTTAAGCCATTAATGTTTTCTACATAAACAGACTCATTCTTTTTATAAAATTCAAGTTTTTATTCCACTAATTCTAAACCTGTTTTATAACCTAAAACCATTAAACTAGATTTCTCTAAATCTCTTAATAGTTGATCAATTTGAGATTTAAGTAATTTAACAGTTTCCATATAATATTTTGAACAATTTGAATCATTGGATACCTCTGAGTCATAACTTAAAGATGAGTAAGCCATGAGTGCATAATTAGGTCCTTCATATGCCTGATCACTCCAGTCATATCCACCAAGACCATCACATGACACCAAAGCTATAGAAGTAGTTGTTTCCATAGGCACACTCCTTCTTGAGGTTTCCTTGTTCTTGTTGTCTTGATTTCTTTGAGCTCTGCACCTCCTAGCAAAGTGTCCCCTCTTATGGTAGTTGTAGCACTCCACTTTGGAATTATCAAAACCAATAGTCCCATTGCCATTAACAGTAAGCTTCTGTCCAGTATTCTTCAAAAACCTTCTAGCCCTTATATTTAACATGGCCATTTGCCATCTCAAATCCATCTATTCTATGTCATCAGGATGGATTTGTTGCAAGTCCTCATGTGTAAGTTGAGGACTATTTGGTTGACTAGTAAAGAATGAACAAATAACAGCATCACTCAAGTTATCAATATTTGTAGAGTAAGCAGCATTAACTTATATAGAGTAGGGTTAGATCAAGTGGTTAACACCCCGCCTCTTAAGAGAGAGGTCAAGGGTTCGATCCTCACCCCCTACAAGGCTGGAGGTCCTTTTCTACATTTGGTAGAACCAGAAGCAGCCTCTCTACCTTTGGTAGGGGTAGGACTGTCTACATCTCAACCTCTCCCATATACTGTAGAAGACAATATTGGGACCCATAACCCATGGAAGACGGCATTAGGAGTTACTTACTTTTTTTAAGCAGCATTAACTTGAGTGCTAGCAGTAGAAACTTCATGAGCAATATTAACTGCTTCATTAGTGATGTTAGTGTTGTTATTTGAAGAGGACACAAAAGCCATGTTCTGTGTGTTTGAACTTGAGCTAGACATCCCTTTGACTTCTGGTTCATACACCTTGAGGTTGTTATAGAGATCATCCATGCTTATTGTTTCTAACTCAGCTTTATTCCTCCACACAACAGCATATGTGTTCCACTCAGGTGACAAGCTTCTTAATAACTTTTTATTAACATCTTCTTGTAAAAGCTTTTCATCCAAAATCTTCAACTGACTCACAAGATTTTTATGCTTATCAAAAGTTTGATCAAGCATCTCTAAGCTTGGAGCAGTGAAGTTTTCATATTGCTACTTTAAGAGATTCCTTTTAGTCTTCTTAGTAGTTGTATTCCCACCAAATCTCTTTTCTACAGCTTTCAGCAATAGCTTAGCATCCTTTATAGAGTTAAACTTTAACTGATGTTCATTAGGAATGTCCATCATTAAAGTACTTTTAGCCTTTACTTCTAATCTTCTCTGAGCCTTATCTTCAGCAGATGTAATAGGCATCACTTTTTCAAAACCTTCCACAACTGCTGTTTTTGGCAAGGTTGCACCATTCTCTATGACTTCCCACTGTGCATAGTCTATCATCTGGATGTATTGTTTAATCCTCATCCTCCATAACTCAAACTCACCCGGTTTGAGCATGGGAACTTTGGATGCAGCCACCATGTGTGCAGAATCTTGATCCATATCTTCTTAGCAAGATTTTGTGTGTACAAATAGATTCTTCTAGATCACATCTTCTCAACAAGCTCTAATACCACTTGTTGATCCTACTTTAATAGATCGAATTCCTTAAGCTCGTATAATGATTAGTTATATTAGATAAATCTAACACAACTATAGTAGAAACTGTGTTTGAGTGTATTAAAGATTGTACGTAATCTAATCTTTAATATTAAGAAGAATTCTTAATGAAATAGTAAAACTAAGAACATATAATTTAATAAACAATAAGCTCCAATATTATTAATGAAATAATATGAATACTCTTAATAGTATCAGGATTACAAAACGTTGAAGCTATGATAATTCTATGAATGACTCGTTTTTTATGCATATAACTCTATGCCTAGAACCTCCTTTTATACACCAAGGAGTCCTAAACGGCTTATAATACTTTCCTAAGAATATAAAATCTTTTAAACAAATAAGTTATACATATCTTTTACACAAATAACTCATATAAATTACATAAGTAGTACTAACTAACTAAGCAGTACTAACTTCTTCACTAGCAGCATTAACTCCTTCAATAGCATTAACTTTGCACCAGCAATAGTAACTTTTGTACTAGCAGTAGTAACTACTTAGCATATTTTCCAGTCTTTATCTTTGAGCAGTCTTAACTTCCACTAGCAGTAGTAACTTCCTCTAGCAGTAGTAACTTTGTACTGGCAGTTGTCACTTCACCAGCAATTTTAAACACTTAGAATAATTTTCATTGAAATTCTCCAGCAGCACTAACTTTGACTGAGTAGCATTAACATCAATAAGAGCAGCAGTAACTCCAAACAGCTTTAAGAAGCTTTTAATCCCAAGATTTTGGTTTCTAACATTCTCTTGCTACATGCCCATATTCCTTGAAATTATATCACTAAATCCTAGACTGTTGCACTACCTGAGTACCTACATTCTCCCTAGGCCCAGCAACATTGACTACCCTCTGTTTCTCATACCCACTTCCTTTATTGATTCTTGGAGAATTATTCTGATTATCTCTACTGGTGTTTGATGAAATTTTAGGGTTATTGTTGGTAGGTTTGTAGATTTTCTTGAATGATAGAAAAATTAAAACCATGAGTTTATCAATCTCTTTTTCCTTTGACATTTCATCATCATCAGCAACCATATCATGTTCTTGATCATAAGTAGGTGCTGAAGAGTTGACAATTGCATTTCCTTTGTTTCTGGTAGCAGTTTGTTGTGA
>BQNB010209833.1:0-10310 GCA_026074375.1 Tanacetum coccineum
GACTAACCTGCTCAAGTCATGGTTGTCACAGGCACCATTCAATAAGAATCACAAGAGATTCCTTTTGAATCTCATGTGATTATGCTAGAATCTCATGTGATTCAGTTTGAATCTCATGAGATTCTGTTTTAATCTCATGTGATGTTTTTAAAGCTCATGTGATTATGTTAGTATAAGTCAATTATCTTGCATGTGTTCATCATTTTTTATGCTTTTGTATAGTGAAACTGTGTTTGAAACAACTTCTGGTGAGGAAAAAGTACTTGGAATTCGATTGAACATGGAAACATTATCACCGGGCTTGTGTATTGACGCGAATGTAGTTGATTGTTGGGCTGAGATTCTTAACTATGAAGATCGTTTTAGAAAGGATGGATCTTTATCAAGGCATTTTTTCCCAACGGGCTGTATTGTAAGTGTCTTAAATAAATGTATTTTACTATACAATTATTTATTGTTCATAACAATTTTTTTACTTATTGTATACAGACAAAGTCCATGTTTGATGGGACCTTGTCTACCTACGAAGAAAAATGGAAAAGTTTTGCAGCAGAAGTTTCAGCCCAGTTTAAGGATAATGTTGGGGGCTTGGCTCTAAGTGGCATTGACTTGGTAAAATAGCTTTTTTTTTAATTTTACTTATTCATAATTTTTATTTTTTAATAATGAGATTCAAACAGAATCACATGAGATTCAAACAGAATCACATGAGATTCAAACTGAATTTTACACTTCATTTAAATATGTTTTTTATTTTACTTATTCATAATTCTTATTTTTACTTAATCCTAATTTTTATTTTTTTAAAATCAGGCCTTTTTTCCAATCTGCTTCTCGGGACATTTTTATGTTGTAGTGTTCAGCATTACAAATACAACATCAATGACTATACTTGATAACATGGACTCTGGAGCAACTTATGATTCAAAATATAAACAACCATGCGATCTTCTTGTAAGTATTTTACTTCATTTAAACTGAATCTCATGAGATTCACAACAGAATCACATGAGATTCACAACAGAATCTCATGAGATTCACAATAGAATCACATGAGATTCACAACAGAATCACATGAGATTTTTATGTAGTCTCATTTTTTTTATATTTTTGCTATAGAAAAAGCTGTTTGCTAGTCATTTGAGGCTGTATGGACATGAAAGGCATTCAAAGATTGGAAGATTGAAGGCAAGGATCCCTAAGCTTAAGTGGAAGACTAAAGCAAATGTGAAAGATTATGGTATTTTCAGTATGCTACATATGGAATCCTACATGGGTCAAACTGCTAAAACATGGGATTGTGGTCTTGTTGCTGAGTCTAAACAGCAGTGTGACATGCTTAGGCAACTAAGATTCAAGTTTGCAACCAAGATTTTGCTACACGAGATTAATGTGCATGCTCAAAAGATGATTAGATATGCTGAAGAATTTGATAAAATTATGGGTTTTCAAAAGATGTGCATAGTGGTTGACGCACTAAAGAACAGGGAGGAACGTGAAAAAAACTAAGCATCCAACGTAGAAGAATATAATTTTGTGAAGCTGACTATCTTTTGTGAAGTTGTTTATAACCTTTGCATGGTTAAACAGTTTATATCGTTGTGCTTTGTGGATTGTAGTTCATCAATCTATCTATATTAGATGCTAGTTTACTTTTGATAGTGCAGTGGTAGTTTTATGGCACTTCAGTTGACTGTAGAATATTTTGTCAATGTTTAAACAAAGTTTATGGGTAGTATTGATCAGTTTATGGTATAACATTTTAGTGTCTTTTGGAGTCTATGATTTCATGATTTTTTGAATCACATGAGATTCTAACAGAATCCCTTATGATTAAACTTGAATCACAATCCCCTGTGATTCTTATTACTTATGCCTTATATAAAAAATAAACATGTCTAACAGAATACTAAACATGTCTAACAGAATCCCTTGTGATTAGAGGAATTACAATTGATTTTTATAACTAAAAATAATTAAAGTAAATCAAATCACATGTACTTAAGTAAATAGACATGTCTAACATAATCCCTTGTGATTTGAGTAATCTCAAGAAATTCCTCTAGATACACAATAGATTCATAGAGAATCACATGTGATTATGCTGCAATCAGTTTGGATCAATCACAAATATACAAGTAAACATAGAAATCAAGTAAAGAACAATTATTCAAATATTTAAGTAACTAAAATTTGATTCCATAAGTATTTGAACAATAAATAAAAATATTCAAGTAACTAAAAATATTCAAGTAACTAAAAAGTTATCAAGCATCGACGATGACTAGTGTCGCCTTTCTTTTTTTCCTTGCCTTTGGATTCAGTGGACAAGTTGTTTTGGTATGTTCGTTTGTCATCTCTTCACAAAACCCACAAGGCCTTACTTTTTTCTTTGCAACTGTAAGTGCTTTTTCTCGTTCACTCTTTAAACGTTCTCCTTTCTTCAAATGTTCTCCTTTGTTCACAGCTTTTGTTGGATTTTGCACACCAATTTGATCGGGTTTTGTTATTGAAAAAATACCACCAATTACATCTCCTGTATCTCTTGAAGGGGGGTTCGGCATATCGGCTTTCACTTCATCCAAGAGTTTCTTCAAGTTTTCTACATAGGTGCCCATCTTTCCTTCATCTTTGCTCAACAAGAATAAAGTATCATCAACCAAAAAATTTGCCTCATTTGTAAGTCTTTCAATTGTTAAATTTTTTCCCTATATCTGTTTTTTTTGTCTTCTCAGGTCGGGAGGTATTATGTCCTTTGTCCAGCGCCTCAAAATGTATTGCTTTGGAATAACATTAATCTCATGATTCTTGAACACACAAAATATATGTCGACATAGAAACCCGTATCGGAGAAAATTTCTACAAGTACATACCACCGAACCATCTTCTATATTTCGTAATACCTTTCTCACAAAAACACAAGTAATAAGAATGTTATTAGAACTACATCAGATTAGAAAATAGGCATGTTATTGGTCAATATGAATCACATGAGATTCCAGAGAAATCACATGAGATTCAATATGAATCTCTTGAGATTCCATGTAAATCTCATGTGATTCTGTTGTGAATCTCATGGAAATCTCATGAGATTCATATAAATTTTTTATTAATTTTTTTGGTTCAAGTTTTTATTAATTTTTTTGTTGTGTTTTATTAACAAATATACAATTAAACAAATATTCAAATAATTAAGTGGAATCTCATGAGATTTAAGAGTAAATCTCATGAGATTCAGAGTGAATCTCATGAGATTCAGAGTGCATTTAGTAACTTAAAGAATTCAGGTTTAAAACAAATAAAAACTTACCTTATAGTCTCTCGCTGTTTGAGTTTTCTTCTCTTCTTCTTTTCCTTTTTTTTCCTTTTTTTTGTGAAAAAGTGATTTATTTTCATTCGGCTTCTTGTCTCTAATAATGACAGTTTCACAACCTTCATCTATATTTAAACCTTGAATCGTACAATTCCAACAACCTTCATTTATTTCAGTTTGAACAATCAAAAACATCGTCCTAGTGTATACTCGTGCTGCATGACGTTCAATATCTAATTGTGTAATACACTTTGGAGCTGCATCAATTGTGTTGAAGTCTAATTTCTCTTGCCTATACCTTTGCCTTTCCATTGCTGATTCATATGACATCATGAAACTAACAAGCGTTGCTCCAGGGCTTGTGAAACTCTTGAAGAACGAGTTTTCACTTTCAGACCTTGAAGTGGTCCTCATCAATCCAAATAATGGAGAGTCAATAAAATAAGCTGGAATCCAAATTTCTCGAAGATTGAACATTTTTGTCAACCATTTGTGTTTTTTCAAATCAAAATCCTCAATCAATTGTGCCCATTTCTCTTCAAACGTCAATGGTTCAATGAACATATTCCAAACAATCTTATCAAAACGTTCTTTGAAATATGTTTCATTGTATATTTCTTTACAAATCTGTTTTGGATAAAAGAGTTATTAGTTTAATCACATGAGATACAAAATAGGCATGTGATTGATCAATATTTGAATCTCATGAGATCCTTTCTGATCTCATGAGATTCACTCTGAATCTTATTCACTCTGAATCTCATGTGATTCACTCTGAATCTCATGAGATTCAAAGAGAATCTCATGAGATTCAACATAAATCATTTGAGATTTCAGAGAGATCACCTGAGATTCAATAGTTATGTGAATAAAAATACCTTGAATGGAATTTTTTGCATAATGTGCCACATGCAAAGTCTGTGTTTGGATTTCTTAAAAACGGCTTCGATAGCTCTCTTCATGGCTCCGTCTTGATCGGTCACAATCATGGTTGGTTCTTTTAAGAAAGCCGACATGAATGCCGTTAGCAGCCACGTGTATGATTGTGTATCTTCATGTAAAAGCATTCCCGAACCAAGTGTGACACATTTCCCGTGATTATCGATGCCAATGAATGGTACAAACTTCATGTTGTACCTATATAAAAATCATTTTGTTAGTACTTGTGAGAACAGAAGAATCACATGAGATTCCAGTAGAATCACATGAGATTCCAGAAGAATCTCTTGAGATTCAACTAGAATCACATGAGATTCAAGTGAAATCTCATAAGATTCAAAGGGAATCACAAGAGAAATCTGATGAGATTCAGTAGAATCACATGAGATTCCAGAAGAATTCTCTTGAGATTCAACTAGAATCACATGAGATTCAAGTGAAATCCATAGATATCAAAGGAATCATAAGAAAATCTAATGAGATTCATAGAATCACATAAGATACAAAGTAATCGCTTAAGGATTCAACTAGAATCACATTTGATGCAAGTGAATCTCATAAAATTCAAATGGAATAACAAGATAAATCTGATGATATTCAGTAGAAAATCACATAAGATTCCAGAAGAATCTCTTGAGATTCAACTAGAATCACATGAATCGAGGTGAAATCTCATAAGATTCAAAGGAAATCAACAAGAGATTTCAAAGGTGAATCACTTGTGATTCCTAAATAAGCCTAATTTAATAAAGCTAAAAAACAGTGATTCACTTACTTGTTGCTGTTGAAGGTTGCATCAAAAGATACTATGTCTCCAAACTCTTTGTAGTTACATTTGGCAACTTCATCGGCCCAAAACATGGCAACCAACTCAGAGTTGTCTACCTTATACTGAAATGTAAAGTTTGGCACATAATTTTTTCTTTTTTTTCATTTTGTTTTTATAAGCATTGTGCGCACTTTCACTATAAAACTATTACATCCCTTGATGATTCTTAAAAAAATCATCTCACCGTCTCCGTGAACATATTCATACCCGCTTTTCATTGCTACAAAATACAAGTTGTGTTGCACGTTGTGCACCCAATTTTATTTGTTGCAACTTTGACAACCAGTTAAAACTCTTTTTCTGATTGATTCATCTTTCTTTGTTTCTTTGTAAAATGTTTGTACTATTTTGGGATAAGCATGTGATTGTGTTTGGGTTTAAAGCTCTCTAACTTGTATTTTCCAGAAACAATATCCAAAACTAATCTTATATGAGCTTTGCAACCTGTTGCATGAGTTGTTGTATTCCTTTTTTGTTTGTTATATTCGGGATCAAGAGTGTTGATATTAATACCTTTTGGAACACCTTCTTTGTTACAATAAATGTACTTATGTTGAACCGCTCCTGATTTTGTTTTCCTTTGGCTTTCTTTTTTAACTTCAAAATGAGTCATTTCAGCGTATTTTGTATACATATCTAAAGCTTCATCTATTGATGAGATTATAATTTTTATAACAATTTTTGATACTAGTGATTCACTTTGAATCGCATGAGATTCCACTTGAATCGCATGAGATTCCATTTATACTAATGTCAGCTTATTTCAAATTCAAAACAACTTATTACTAGTATCAAAAGTCTCATGAGATTCCAATTTTTAGAACAATTTTTGATACTAGTGATTCACTTTGAATCTCATGAGATTCCACTTGAATCGCATGAGATTCCATTTATACTAATGTCAGCTTATTTCAAATTCAAAACAACTTATTACTAGTATCAAAAGTCTCATGAGATTCCAATTTTTAGAACAATTTTTGATACTAGTGATTCACTTTGAATCTCATGAGATTCCACTTGAATCTCATGAGATTCAAGGAATAAGCTGATATTTATACTAGTAAATCACCTGAGATTCAAGTAATAAGCTGACATTTATACTAGTGAATGGACAATTTTTATAACAATTTTTGATACTAGTGATTCACTTTGAATCTCATGAGATTCCACTTGAATCTCATGAGATTCAAGGAATAAGCTGATATTTATACTAGTAAATCACCTGAGATTCAAGTAATAAGCTGACATTTATACTAGTGAATGGATAATTTTTAGAACAATTTTTGATACTAGTGATTCACTTTGAATCTAATGAGATTCCACTTGAATCTCAGGAGATTCCATTCACTAGTATAAATGTCAGCTTATTACTTGAATCTCAGCTTATTACAAATTCAAGACAGCTTATCACTAGTATAAATGAGACACCTGAATTACAAATTCAAGACAGCTTATTACAAATGGAATCTCATGAGATTCCATTTACTAGTATAAATGTCATCTTATTACTTGAATCTCAGCTTATTACAAATTCAAGACAGTTTGTTACAAATCTCATGAGATTTCACCTGTAACTTCTTCCATAACTGTAACTTCTTCAACAATAACTTCGTTTAGTTTATTTAGTTCTTCTTCATCCATTTGGAGCGATGTTTCTTCATCCATTTCGTTTAGTTTATTACTTGAATCTCAGCTTATTCCGGTGATGGTGGTGATGTTTCCGGCGATGGTGGTGATGTTAGGGTTCGGATGATGGTGGTGATGTTAGGGTTCCGAGTATGATGATGGTGGTGATGTTAGGGTTCCGAGTATGATGATGGTGGTGATGGTGGCGCTGTGTTCCGATGATGATGGTGATGTGTTCCGATGATGGTGGCGATGTTTGCGGTGTAGTAGGGATGGAGTTCGGCGGTGGTTTTAGGGTTCTCCGATGGAGGTGTGTTTTTTAGGAGAGAGAAAAAAATAAATAAATGAGATGGAGATGTGTTTATTTGGGCATTATATATGTGTGAAGGATTGAATCATGGCCATTGGATGTGAATGAAATGGATGGCCAAGATCAAGTAATTTGATCTTTTTTTTGCCCTTGCTTTTTGAGGATCTCATCTCATACGGAGATAAGACATAAGAAGAAGGTTTCACAACCCTTTTTTGGATAGGTTGTATCTGAGGAGTAACCACTCCATTCAATGCTTCCCGTGCCGCCGAATTATCACCAAATAAATCGCCCTGAAAAAAATGATTTAATTAAAAATAAATAAATTTTACGAAATAGGCAAAAAACTGTAGAGTAAGAATATTACGTGTAAGTACTCAGCAACTATAGAATCACATGCCTTTCCAACTAAATTAACATTTTTATTTAACCATTGCGAAAATTCCTCAGGTGAACTCATGATTCCATAATTTTCAACTGTATTTTCACCTTCTTCAGCTGTATTTACATCAACAACGGTTCCTTGTTTAGTTGGATCGACTGGTTCTAATTCAGGCGGACCGCTATCATTACCAAAACCATCTAAACTAATCTTGTTAAAACCAAAACTCTGATTTCTCCCATTTGGATTTTTATCACATTCATTCGCATCGTTTTCATCCACATTTTCATCACCATCATTCGCATCATCATCCCCATCATCCCTATTCCCATCATCATCATCCCCAACATTATTCTTATTTCCATCATCTTCGAATGATATCGGATCTTTAAAAAGACTTTTCATGAAGACCAATAAACTCCCCATCACCAGGATTCTCTAAACGAGCTTTCCTCATATACTCTTCAAGCATTACTCTTTCCGCACAAATTAAGGAAAGTTTTTCTTCAGCTTTTTTAAAGAAATCCTGTATTTCACCAAAATTATAAATGTAGTTAGACAAGAGATCAGATAGGAGACTTCATATAAAATCACATCAGACAGGATCTCATGAGATTCACCTCTCATGAGATTCATAGTGAATCTCATGAGATTCACTCTCAATCTCATGTGATTCACTATGAATCTCATGAGATTCATAGTGAATCTCATGAGATTCATAGTGAATCTCATGAGATTAACTCTTAATCTCATGAGATTCTTATGTTCTCTTGAGATTAATGATTGAATCTCATGAGATCAGACAGAATCTCATGTGATTCATGTGACTGAATCTCATGAGATTCAAATAGAATCTCATGAGATTCCACTTGAATCTCATGAGATTCCATTTGAATCTCATGAGATTCCACTTAAATCTCAGGAGATTCCATTTGAATCTCATGTGATTCACTCAGAATCTCATGAGATTCAAATGTGATATTAATGTGATATTATTATGAATCTAAAACACATACCTCTTTCTCAGAATTTTCTGCAGAAACAATAAATCCTTCAGCTTCTTCCATCTCAGCTTTGGTCCAGTCAGAATTAATAGGTAAAAGCCCAACCACACGCTTTTTAAGTTCAAGCTCTTGCCTTTGTTTCATTAAGTATGATGTCCAACTTTTAATAGCTGGCCGTGTGCGGACAACCGGAACACTTTCAAAATTGGTTGAGTCTAGATATAAAAGCTGATAAGAAAAGAAAAAAACAAAATTTAGCTAAATTTAGAAACATGAAAAAGAACATTTAGTGGAAATTAGAAACTTACAATAAGGAACGTTAATGGACCGAGGTAATTATTAGTTCCATTCGGGAGTTTACTGTCTCGAAGACAGTCATAAACATATCCACACCAATCAATCTGAGAAATCACTGTATCTTCCCGAAGGCGTTTAACAACATCCAGACAAATCTCGCCTTTCAACCCATCAGCCTTACACATTGTGTTAGTAAACAAAGTAAGAAAATTAACTTTAAAAAGAAAGTCAATTTCTTTAGAACCAACCAATATCCGAGCAATATCATTAACTCGGATTTGCTTCAATTCTTTAGGAGAAAATTGAGCAGCCCACTTCTTTACAAACTCATCACCAGTTTCTCTTTCAACCAAATTAAATAAAGAATGTCCTCCAACAGGAATACCTAACATATCATGGATTTTTGAATGGGTTACCTTAACTTGTAGTTTTTGAACCGGGACATAACAGACCATCCCAACTTCATTGGGAGTTTATTTATGGCGACATTGTTTAATGAACTAAACCCTATATCCTTCAAAAATCGCAACATCTCAACATTTGAATTTCGGATGGCAGAAAAAAGGGATACAGGAGTGGTCCTTGCATGAAAAGCTAGAAATTTGGAAAGATACTCTTGATATGCAGCTTCTTCAGCCGTTAGTTGTTTCTCTTTATTCTTACCTTTCTTGCCCTCATCGTCAGATTCTTCTTTCTTGACATTCTTCGTTAATTTTTTCTTACCTTTTTTTCGCACACTCTGCTCGTCAGATTCTTTTATCTTTACCTTCTTTTTCAATTGACTGATCAATTGCTTAACAACTTTTGAATCAATTCGAAGAAGAATCCGAAGCATCGGAACCACTCGTCTTCCTCTTCAAACCAGCCTTTAACTTCTTTTGTTTTCGATCAGGTTTCTTTTTACTATGCTCTTCTTCATCAGCAGAATTTGAATCAGAATCCGGACCACCCTTCCTTTTTCTCTTCACCAACTCAGAAGCCTTAGACTTTGGCTTGTCTTTCGAAACAACATTCAATTTCTTCTTCTTTTGAAACAAAGCCTGTAGTTGATCAAATTCAGTAATATAGTTAATCACATGAGGTTAATTTATATAAATTAATTATCCATAATAGAATCATATGAGATTAACTAAAATCAAATGAGGCTACATAAAAGTCTCATGAGATTCTGTTGTGAATCTCATGAGATTCTGTTGTGAATCTCATGTGATTCTATTGAGAATCTCATGAGATTCTGTTGTGAATCTCATGAGATTCTGTTGTGAATCTCATGAGATTCTGTTGTGAATCTCATGTGATTCTGTTGAGAATCTCATGAGATTCTGTTGTGAATCTCATGAGATTCTGTTGTGAATCTCATGAGATTCATTTTAAATGAAGTGTAAAATAACTTGGAATAACAAATAAAACAAACCTCTTTCTCGGAACTTTCTTTTCTATTGTCCTTACGCACAACAACAGATGACACACTACCCTTTGGTTTGTCTTTCGCAACAACACCCAACACCTTGTCATTAACACCTTCTCTATTATCCTTATTCACGACAACATATGACGCACTACCCTTTGGTTTGTCTTTCGCAACACTCTCCTTGACCACCTTTGCCGGG
>BQNB010209836.1:0-10310 GCA_026074375.1 Tanacetum coccineum
ATACATGATTGGTTCTGATACAAAATGATCATAATGTTTAGGTTACAAAAAAAAAACATAATAACCCTAAGCCTTACTAGCCAGGATTAAACCCGTAATACATAGTAGGCTAAATACAAAATGACTAGTCATAACAAAGTCTAATCTAAGCACTGCTAACAGCCTCCTCTGGCAGCTCTAGCTGTGCAGGACCCCCAGCGGGTCCCTGCTGTCCCTGTAATGCAGTAACCTGCCCTTGTAATGCCATCACCTGTCCCTGTAAAGCTATTACCTGCCCCTGCAGTGTGGTGACCAGTCCCTGAAGTGGAATCATCTCTCTCTGTAGTGTCTGCATAATAGTCAATGTCTGAATAATCTGCTGCTGTCGAGTATGATCAGCAGCCCTCAACTCTCTTATCTCCTCACGCCTCCCGCGGTCTGTCTCTAGCAAATCTGAAATCGCTCTCCGTCTACTACGATCTGCTGACTGTAACTCTGTGATCTATGTCATCTGTGCATGAACTGTGGTGCGTAGTGACATAACCTCTGCACGCGCAAGATCACTCGCATCCATAGATCATCCCCAATCCTCTCTAGACATCCTAGCCTCAGTCTCTATCAAAAGACGTGTATGTGCATGTGCACGTCTGTCTCTAAACATCATATTGACCTGACTGGCCAATAGCTGTCTCTGGCTCTACTCATCGTCTAACATCGTGTAGATCTCATATGTGTCTCGCATAACCATAGACTCAAAATCTCTCACGTGTGCACCCAACTCTGTATCAGTACTAACTGGAGCTCCCTGTAGGGTCTCAACAATCTCATCCCATGAATCTGTGATCCCATTCCAACATATCTCTCTGGGTCACGCCTGATCTCCCTGTCCATAGTGGCAACAAAGCCATAATCTGCCCTAAGACCTCCAACTGGTTTAGCAGTAGCAGCGGCGGAGCTCTCTCCTACCTCATATCTGGACCAAGAGCTATACCTAACCTCTCCTGAGGTGGTAGGTTAACCTCGGGTCTATCCTCTCTACGACTGGCAGAGGGTAGTAACAATGGTGGTAATGAAATAGGAGCTGATGTGGGCATGGGTGGTGGTGCATCTGGTCTGGTGGGGGAGAGTATGAAGGGTGGTGGTAATGGTAGAGAATGGGAAGTAGCTGCAGCCTCAGCTCTTATCCGAATCGTGGCAGCTAGATAGCCCAATGAACGAATAGGACTAGGAGGTGGTGCTGATAATACAGGTGAGGGTGGTGATAGTGGTAATGGTGGAGATGGTATCAGGGGTGGCAGTGGGAAAGGAATCTGGGGTGGTGATGAAGACCATGGAGATAGTGGTGATGCTGGTGGGGAAGATATAGCAAGCAGTCTGGCAACCTCAGAATCAGACCATGCTGGTACAGGTAATGGCTCTGGAATAGTAATCCTAGCTGTCATACGATATGCAGGGTGAGGTGGTGGTGTGGCCGCAGACTCATCAGTCTCAAACGGCTCAGTCTCCTCTGCAGACGGGGCAGTAGCTGGTAAAGCAACAACTACAGGGTAGGCAGGAGCTGGGTGCTCCTCCTCCGCCTCCTCGTCAACCTCAACATCCATCTCATCATCCTCATCCTCCTCATCGGCGTCGATGTCCATATCATCGTCCTCATCCTCCTCGATGTCCATCTCATCATCTCCGTCATCTCCTCCATCAGCAGGATAGTCGATAGGATCCTCCTCAGGGTCCTCATCGTCATCCTCCTCCGGATCTGCCTCGCATGCCTCTGACCTGGAACATAAATCTGGCGAAAGTGGTGCCATGCTCTGCTCTCAGGGCCAATGGCACGATATCTGGAGAGTGGGCAGGAAAGCGGCCACTACGTATGTCCTCTGGCATGTAGGGTAGCCATAAGGAACTTCGTGATCAACGCTCGGTGATCCTATGTCTGATAAGTCCTCATATGGACTGGACACCGCTGTGTATGTGATCCCCGATTCATCTGAATCTGACATGACTGTATCTGAAAATCCAAAGATAGCTTATATTAGTATTTAATATAAGACTCTTATAGTAATATACATTTATAATCATAACATGTATATCAATTATGAATGCATCTAGTCCAACCAACTAATGCAACAAGTAGTGTATGCATGAATGTATGCACATATGTATGTCCCGTGTAAACCCCTTTGTTATAAAAACAACTTTTGAAAACGGTTATAGTCCAGCAAAAACATTTGACCTGGTTCTCTATAACCTTGGCTCTTGATACCAATCTGTAACACCCCCAAATTGGGTCGCAGCGGAATAAGGGTCCGGGGCGTGTTACTTCTCAGATCAATAACACAAGATGTATATAGAACGACCAAAAAGTCATTTAAAAACTGATACATTGGATTTAACAAAGTATTTGTTACATAAGCCGAAGCTTCACTTGTCCACTTGTTCAAAGTACAAAGATTTCTAGCCCATACAGTTATACAAAATGTAATGCGACAAAATCTTTAATGCATGATATCCCAATCAAAACCACCAATGTATCCCTTGCACCTCGTGCTTACTGATCCCCTGAAAAACATTGCTTTAAAACGTCAACAATAATGTTGGTGAATTCATAGGTTTGATAAATCATATATTGTAGGACCACAAGATTTCCCAAGTGTATGATAATGCAACAGATGCAGACATCATATAAATGTAATTACGTTGCTCTAAGCTCATGACACTGAAGCTTGACGTGTATGAATACCAAATTAATGGCCTACATTGCCCGTGGTGATGTTCTAACCCGCAACATCCTATATTCGACATGGTATACGTTCGTTTGTCCAGTGATAGCTAATCACCCGAACGGGGTTGTCAAACCCAATAGATCTATTAATAACATTCGCGCTCACAATCCCGCAATTGACAGTTCATGATAATGGGCTCAGATATGGGTTATCGCTACTTAGGCAACACGTAATCATAACATGAAACTTAACCACTTGTGTCCAATTGTAAAGCATTGCATGTTTTTCACCCCAAAAACTTTGTAAAACAAAAGCATGTAAAACGTGGGGCTATGAACTCACCTTGAGTGAGTAATGCCAAGTATATCACAAATAACGCGTCACGCGAATCGATCAAATGCAACCTAATTAAATTAAGGTCGTATAAGTACTAATCACATTAAGTACTCCTACCATGCATAAGTCTATATAGCTAATCACCATCTAAATGTTTGAGTGAAAACATGTTTATAAAATTAAAACGTTTATAAACATACTTTTGGTAAAATCGTCATAACTTTCACGTTTTTAATCCGTTTCTTGCGTTTCTTATGCCCATCTCTTCGTATTAAGACGAGTTATCATAATTTGATATTTTCCATATTTTGACCCCCTGGTGAACAGTAACTTTTACTGTTCACATCAGACGTAAGTTTTATTTAACTCGTATTTGTTGTCGTAAAACCCGTAAATGTCGTATTTTATTCGTTATAGCTCCGTTTTTAGTGATTCTTTCGAGGACGTTCTCGTTATTGAAAATCCTATCAATTTATAAGGTTTACAAAAATATAACTTTCTGTCATGAATAGTGTTTTTACTGTTCATAGTTTATAAAATCATTTTTATAAACTTTTAATTATCGAAAACCCGCGAAATTCATAACTTATTCGTTATAAATTGAAAAATCATGATTCTTATCATTTTAGAATCCTAAAAATGTGTTTTATTTGATAAAATTATCCAACCTTGCTGTTTGATATAAGTTTTATAAAAGTTATTTTATAAACTCCGTTTAATTAACGTATAACTCGTTTTTAACGTAACTTTTTCGTTATTAATCCGTTTGACAAGTTTCTTACCTTTTCGGAATCGTCGTGAAATGTATTATCTTATAAAAGTATAAAATAAGTATACTTTTATACCTTTTTGGACAGAAGGTTTGCATGAGTTTGATAAGTCCATTTTCCACCTTGTTTTTATACTTACCACTTTATACTTTTTACCACAAGTCTTATACTTTATATAGGTCATATGTCATATGTATATTATGTCCATAGGTCCATCAAAGTCCCTTTTGTCCAACATTACAAGTTCAACATATTACTTATAAAACCTAACTTTCATTTTTAACTATAAGTTACTAGTTTTATGTATGACTATTTTTACATAATAATCACAAGTGTACAAGTCTTCCCATCTTGTTATAACTTTATTTTAATGATCATATTACATTAATATAAGTCCATAATTAATCTTATCATGCCATTTGTATTTCTTTTACTAGAAACATATTAAGAACTTTTATAAACCCTAATTAACACATGATCATTTTTACACCAAAACATCATGGTACATTAGTTTCTCATCCCTTTTAACATGATATAAGTAACATCACAACATATATAAAAGTAATCCAAATGATCATTTCAAGTAAAAACTTCATTTTCATAATAAAATCCTAAATGGTGATTTAAGCTAAAATAGAATAAACATATGCATGAAAATGAATATTGTAAGAACATAAAGGGTTCTAGTAGACCTTATGATGTATGATGATGATGATAATCAAGTGCTAAACCCTTGTTTAGACTTAAAATCGAAGCTTGCACCAAAGAAAACCCTTGTTTTCTTAAATAAACCCTAGCTTCCTTTTACTTGATAATCACTTGAATATGGTTAGCCAATGCTTGGGATCACCTTAGAATATCTTAGGATGGATGTGTATAGGAGTGTATAGGTTGTATAAAATTGTGGTCAAGGAGGCATAAGGAGGGTTTTAAGGGGTCTTGGTCAGTGTCTTTGATCAAGAAACAAGATATGGACTAGGTTTAATGAGAGTAGGATGTACAAAAGACCATGTTTTATGTACAAATGTGTGCTTTCTATGTCTCCTAGTTGTTGTTATGTCGTGGGTTAGGGAGGGATAGTGGTTCTAGGATGATTTTTGATCGATAACAAAATATTAGCAAAAAACTTACAAGTTACAAGTTGTAGCTTTTAAATAAAAGGTATTTACTTGAAAGTATTTGTGAAATGTTTTATTTTCCAATGTACAAAGTGTAAGATAATATTTTCTTGGGTAAATTTAATAAAACTTTAGGTATTGGGTACAATCGTAGGTATTTGTTGAAGCGTAGAAATATTTTTGTGGTTCCGGGTATGCTTAAACGTATTTTATCGCGAAACGAATATAATTTGCGTAACCGATAAAAATGAATGAACAATGACCATAATTATTCTCAAAATAATTATTTAATACTTGATTGATGCAAACGTTTAATTGATTGATGCCCGTTTACATTAAACGCTAATTTTTGGCGTACGCGATTTAACTTAACGTTTATGATTTAAAGTAAACACGTACAATACAAAAGGTACATTGTGGATTTATCGATGTCGTCAATGACTTGAAAACACAGGGTGTTATAAAATGGGTAAGTCTTGCATCCTTTTTATTAGTTGACCAAGGCATGGTAATTAGTATAGTTTAATATATAGATGACAAGCTAGGATGAGACTACTCCCAAAATGAAAGCATGCGTGTGATATAGGTGCACAAAAGAAGGAATGGGACATGTAGGGATTCTTAGGCATTATCCTTAAGATTTTATGTTTTCTTGGTGATGGTTTTGAAACGTGAGATATAAAGGGAAAACATGAGAGTTTCTTGTAAGTTTTTCTTTGCAAATGTATGTGTGTGTATGTTTAGCTTTTTGACTTCTATTTATAGCATGTGTCTTGCATGAATACAACTTTGTAAAACCAATAAATGAACCTTTAAGGGTGGTGGTATTTGTGACCGGTTTCAAGACCTAGAGGGGTTAGGACATGGAGTTTTGATTAGACACATGCTAGGTGGTGTAAGAAAAGCATGTCTTTTGTAAGATGGATGTGAACTAAGCTTAGGCATGCACATTTCTCTTTCTTTTTCCTTTGAATCAGCCGACCACACTTAAACATGGGACAAGGTTGAATTATTTAGCTAGTTGTAAGAAAAGGGGATTTTCCAAGGGTTAAAGGATAATGTAGTTTATTAGTGAGTGGGATTTGTTGAATTAATTTGAATGTTGTTGTGTTGTTTATGTTATAAAACTGGTTAGAATACTAATAAAGTGGGTACGTATAATTTAGTTTTTGGGTAGCTTGAGTATTAATTAGGGTAGTTGATTGTCGTATTGTGGCGTAATTGTGCTTGAGGATATGGCTAAATGTATTCTTATTTGACAAAGAGTTTTACGCAACGCATAAAAATAGAAGAAAACTGAATAAGTAATTAAATTATTTTTGTAATTAATTATATAAAACTTGCTGACTTAAAATTTTTATTTGTTTAATGGCGGTTTACGGTAAATGTGCTATTTAAGATTTACGCGATTTAATAAACGCTGCAAAGTTTATTTGAATGACGTAAAAGTTAGAATAACTACGTTGACTATTTATAGACCGAAAATGACGTGAAAATTGCAATTGTTCAAACTATCACAGTATGATATGACAAAGACTTGAAGTAAATTAGTATGAAACTCTAGATTTTAGACTCAAAAAGATATTGACATAAAAGTAGTTTAAAAATTAAAGCCTATGAAAATTTCAGTTGTGCAAATGAGAACATGATGAAGTTAGTCAACAATAGTTTTTTACAAAGTCACGTTACCGAAGGTCTTGTCAAGAGTAGTAAAACCAATGTAATCACGGATTTGAAACTAAAGGAAGAAAAAGATCTAGATAAATTGATGGCTATGGAAAAGCAAATAAAGTTTTTGAATGAAATTGTTTATAAAATGAAATAATTAATACAAACCATTCTTATGTTAGCTCCCAAAGGCTCCATATATAATAGGAGACAAACCTTTGCAAATCCGATGTACCTCAAGAAAGCTCAATCTGAAAAACCATGTTAGTATGAGATTCCATATGAAAATCGGAGCCAGATCAAAATAGTGGCACCGTCCCACATAGGGAAGGACCTTAACTCTTTAAACAAGAGAGTAGATCAAATTGATAAAGGGACAATGTTCTAGCCTTATGATTCACAAAGCCAAAATTGTCTTATGAAAAAATTTTAATCCAGGTCACAGGTATATCATGATTTTTTTCTATAATCTATTCTTTTAGTTGGCACAAGCAAATTACAGTCAGGCACAAAAAAAGTGGAGAAATCTTTTGTTAAATCTAACCAAAATTTTTCCAAAGAACATCAGGTTTCTTCCATACTGAAAATCAATTAGAAAAAGTAGACAAGCTTATAATGTAATGACAAATAACATAAATCATTTTAGAGAACTTGTTGATCAAGCATGGGAAAAACATTCACATGACCAATTTCGTGCACCAACTACTCATGATATGAAAGTTTTAATCAAAACATGTATGATGCCTCTTGCTCTAAAAACACAAAATGATAGTTTCAAATTTGTTCATGAACTTAAATACGAGATGTTTGCAGATTTATAGTACGTCCAATCACTTGAAAAAGAGATTGACGAACTTAAATCTGACAAAGCTGATTTTTCAAACATATATGATCTACTTCTCCAAGAGTGTGTTTTACAAGATGTTATGTCTTCTTATTTGCATTCTTTATCTGATTGTGATGCTTACAATGAATTGCAATGCTTGTATCTTCTTATAGTCAAACAATGTGAATGTCTTGCACAAAATCTTTCTAAACAAACTAAAAATGTTAGTAAAGAAGTTTACAATGGGATTTTACAAAGTTTTGCTCAATTAGAAAAACACTCCCGCTTTTCTTATAGACTTGCTTTACAAACAATGTCGAGAACAAATGAAAATCACCACAGTTTTGCAAAGAAAAAAGCGTCAATTGTATATCTATAAGAACGTGAAACCAATACTTTGAAATACAAGATTTGAAAGCTCAACTGCAAGACAAGACCATTTCCATAAGTGAGTTAAAGAAACTCGTCGAGAAGTGTAAAGGAAAATATGTGGAAACTATGTTTGATAAACCATCAGTTGTTCGACACAAATGCTCTTAGGATTCCAAAAAAACCATCGTTTTAGGACCACCCGACTCCTTTTTTAGATGCTCTTGAGAGGACAAAGTTCAAACAACAAAGTAGTTACTAAAACTATGTGTTTGAGGTTTATCAAAACAGTCCACTAACATATTTGCCTCAAACAGCAAGGCAAGCTGTAAGAAGACTACAAATGTGCTTAAATCAGGAATGTATCGAATTGACACTAGGCCAACACAAACTAGAGCACCACAGTTTAAGTGGGTAGATATATGGTTCTTAATTAGCTTCTTAAGGGGGAGAGGGTAGTTTTAATGACTCTCCCAATTAAGAGGCATTAAGCTTTTGGGCCCACTTTTCTTCCCCCGCTAAGAAAAACGTAAACACCTCCTACCTCTGAAAAACTTATGGGCTCGAGAATTTGTGAATGAAGTCACGGATTTAAATCTCGATTTTTGCTCACTTCCGAGATTAGGTAGTTTCAAATCATTTTTCTTTGCATTCATATTTGATAGAGATGTTCACAACTAGGGGTGTCAAAAGGGTTGACCCGACCCGACCCGAACCCGATAAGCCCTTATAGGGTCGGGTTCATTCGGGTTCAACTCGGCTTATCGGGTCAACCCGACCAACCCGATAACCTTATAGGGTCGGGTTAGGGTTATTTTTTCATATCTTATCGGGTTCGGGTTCAACCCGATAACCCGATAAATGTATAAGCCTTCCTTGTATTTTTTTTTTTCATTTTAGGCCCAATAACACATATTCTGTTATATCATCACTACAAGTTAACAGATTCTGTGTTTGTTATTGCACTTTTGTTGCTATAGTTTTTTTGCTACTGCACTTTTTTCGCTACTGCACTTTATATGTGCTAGCTACTGCCGAAATCTTTCTTACTGCACCTTTTTCTTTAACTAGCATAGTGCACTTTTTCATCTTTAACTCACTGCACTTTTTTCTTTGCTTACATCATTTGTAACAAGAGACTAGTAATTACTTTTTTTTATGTATTTTACTAGCCATTTTTTTTTCGAATAAGGGTAGATTACTTATAACAAAGGACTGGTACTTATATACTAAAATCATATAATCGCATACATGGATATATATAACAGAATCTAACAATATGGTTATCTAGGTATATAAAGACTCCGTATATCAAGACGTGACTTTTACAAATGGATATAAATAACATAATCTAACAATATGGTTATATAGTTGTCAATTCGACACAACCCGATAACAACCCGACAACCCAACCCGATTCAACCCGACCCGTTTTAACCCGAAACCTGATAACCCGATATTTTATAGGGTCGGGTTAGGGTCAATATTTAGAACACTAAAACCCGACTCAACCCGAAACCACCAACCCGATAACCCGACAACCCGACCCGATAACACCCCTACTTGTGAGTCCCAAACTGAACAGATCTTTACAGCCTGCTAAGGGTGATAGCCAACTTGTATGAATACAGATTGACTATATAGAAACACTAACTATGAATACTAATTGTATATGCGAAATCTACACAATAGTATTAAGAAGAACAATGAATACTAAACTTATGATTGTATGAGATGAGTTGTTCTTGTTGTTTTTTCTCTCTAATGCCGTAGGGTTCTTTTTATAGACCAAGGATAAACCCTAACAAACTTACAAAATGCACAAAAGATAATACATATCTTTTCCTACAATATCTCATACATATCTCTTAAACGGTATTAACTATTTTATACTAACGGTACTAACTATCTGAGCAGTACTTAACACTTTGTACTGTCAGTACTAACTATAACTATCGGTACTAAGTATTTAACTAACGGTACTAAGTTAGGAATGTATATTTCCCAACATAAACGCGACAATAATTAGTAGTCGTATTGTTTTTTTTAATTATCGTATTGTAGTTTTTAAAAAAATTATTCTTTTGTAGTAATGTAGTTTTTTTTTAGATTTTGGTATTGTAATTTTCATTTTTATTTAAATGAATGAAAAATAGATGTTTTGAGAAAAATAGAAAATAAAATAAAATTGTAAGTTTAAAAAGTGAAAAAAAAAAGTCTTTTTATGGAGAGGTGTTATTGTGTGTGCAAGTGAGATGAAATGAAAAAAATTGATGTAACGGTGGATGACGCAATAACTTAAGACCCTCCACCTAGTGCTCTTAGACATGTTCAGTTCAATTCGTGCCACTCTTCTTTCTTGTATTTGTGTTCGTATTGAAATTTGAAAGGGGTTTTACCTTTATTTCTTTTGCTAACAACAAAAGAGAATAGTTATTAAATTTCCTGATAATCAAATAATTTTTAAGACGACGTATTGTTCTTTACAAAAAAAGGTGAATCATCAGCCGTAAAATGAAATCAT
>BQNB010209837.1:0-10310 GCA_026074375.1 Tanacetum coccineum
ACTATGTATCGATTGAATGGTTAGACAAAAATACTTATTCAATATTACTTTGCAACTTGCATAATTCGATTTAGAGTTGGGACAACAATTTCAATCTAACATGATTTATAGATTGTTCTTTACATCAACTTAAAAGTTAAAATGCTATTTGAAATGATTATTGTATCATAAGATAACAGATTTAACTTCAAACAATCCTAAATTATGAGCATGTATGGAGCTTCCGAGAGCCTTGAACAGTCCCCAAAAAAATTCGTGATGAGCCAACACACAGGCAAATCACCTCGATCCTGCCTTCCAGCCCAAAGAATCTCATACGGGTTTAATATTTCAAGTTTCCACCAAATTTCTAGATTTTGCGTTTATGTAACTCACTTAAAACAGTGTCAATTGCATGATATCTTACGTATTGAATATAATTAATTTTAGTCTAATCTTCAAATCTGATCTAACCTGCCAAAATGTGCATTAAGAAGTGTGGACCAACTAACAACATTTCCATTATGAAGTAGGGAATGCAAATGCAAAAAAACTTATCTTTGATGTTTTTTTGTTGCGGTTATGTTAAGAATGCAGAACATTAACCTTCCAGGCTTTAATGTAATCATTCATCCAAACCTTGACTGGTCGAAGATGACCCCAGGGCTAAATTTTTTTGGGGTGGTAATAAAGATAAAAACAAAATGGCTTGGGTCAAATGGCCAATTATTCTTAATTCTTTCGATAAAGGAGTGTTAAACATTGGCAGTCTTAAAGCTTTCAACCTTGCTCTTCTTCAAAAATGGCGTTGGAGGTTACTTTCTTCCCCAAACGCCCTTTGGGTTCAGGTCATCAAAGCTTATCATGGTCAAGAAGGAGGTTTCGATACAAATGGTTGTAGCTTCAAAGGGCATTTTGGCTAACATGTTTGGAACTCCAATTTTCTTCACACTCGATAAGTATTATCTATCTAACACTTTTCGTTTTAAAAGCAGGTTGTGGCACTCGTAATCGATTTTGGAAAGATAAGTGGAGATAGAGGCGAGACACCTGCTTTTTACACGGGTACAAACGCCTCTATCCCTCTTGACAAGGACAAATGATTGTCTTATCATTGACGTGATAAATAATCGGCAATGTCTTGAATTGGTCACGGACCAATCTTGGGTGTTAGAAATCTTGCCTATTTTAATGTGACATGTTAGCAATGAAAATCGTCAACTAAATATGGTATGTCAATGAAGATACTTGTACTTGGAGTCTTGGTCGTAATGGTACTTTTACCGTTAAGGAATGCCGTTATAGGATTGACCAAAATATCCTTCCTACAACTGCCATACTACTACTTGGGATAAATCTATCCCGCCAGGACAGGTCTATGTGTTTATGTGAGGCTTTCCTTGGACCGAATCCCTCAAAATTTGAATCTTTCTCGCGTGGTAATGGATATTCCGCCATCTCTTGTCCTTCTTGCATTCCAATGTTACTCTGCTAATCATAGTTTTCATCGAATGCGACATTGCTACCGATATTGGAAGCTCGTTTTTAGATGTGGTGTGATTATTCCTCTTTATTTTTCAAGCTCTTCTTGGGATTCTTTCAATGAATTGATCATCTCATGGCATGCTTCTAAAGAGAAAAAACTACAGGTTCTATTTATAACTAACTGAATTCGGATTCTTGGTTGCTTTTGGAGAACCGAAATAGCGTCACGTTAGCTTCGTCAAAACCGATAGGAAAAGTGATCTATTCGATACAAGATCGTTTCTCTTCATTTTCGTGCTTCACAATAGGGACCAAATGAAGTTATCTTGGAATGACGGGCTTATGTCTCGCCCTTGTTCTATCACCGCGTAATGGCAATGGTTAGAGCTGCCTTTTGGTTGTTTCTGAAGCGGCGTTTCAAGTATTCGCTGGGTTTGGCGTAACCTGAACGCCAAGGTTTATTCGTTTGGCATCTTCGTCATGTTTCTGAGGATGGTTTCATCTTTCACATTCTCTCGGACTTGTTTGGGGTTTCCATCAAAATCCATCCCGAAGTGAAACCGGTGGCTTACTCGCCTCCGGGATGGGGGGTTTTTCTTTGCCGAAGTGAAAACCGAATCCGTCGGCCCTTCGTGTTCAAATGTTATTTCTTTTCATCCCCTTTTTGATTCCCGGATCGCAGTTTATATCTCCGGAAATTTTACCATTTTTGATGTTATGTATTTCTCTTTGTTGACTCTATTGTACTTTAAGTTTCTAGCGTCTTGCTAGTCTCTTTTTTTTATATATTCCATCTTTGCCGTTCAAAAAAAAAAACACTCGATCCAAGTAAGAAATTTTTTGATTTGGCCCATCTAACTATTATGTTGATTATAGAGTTATACAATTTGGATACTAAAATTGTAAAATAAGACCTTTGTACTCTAACTAATCACCTTTCGTTTTTGTACTTTTCGGTAACCGTGGACCTTTTGGCCGACTAATCAACGGGGTTTGAATCCAATGACACACAAACTCCAACCCTGTTAGACTTGAGTATTAGATAAATTTCAAACACTCTTGCTCTTTGCTTTTGTTTCACGTTTTAATGAGATATGTCAAGCATTCATTTTTTAAGCCATGTGGTCTATGGTCCGGTTATACCAATTCATGTCGTTTGGTTTTTGATTCTATATTTGCATAGAGCAAAGACTCAAAATGGAAGATTAGGTGATGATTACAAACATGTTTCTTGTAGAACGTACGAAAGATCATAAAGAAGGTGTTGCGTGTTGTAAAAAAAATGATGACAGAAATCTGAGAGTCGTGTAAACACTTTCAGATCGAAGTATTTCGATGGTTCTATCGAAATCTTAAATCGGATAAAACTCATATTTAGAAACGAGAATTTGTTTTTTTTGTTATGAAACTGAATCAGAGATTGTGATATGTATATATGACCAACAAAAACTAAATGTCAGTTGTAACTGCAAAACAGTTAAACTAACCACCGAATTAGTTTAAATAAACGGGCAAAAACAAGTCCATAATTTTCGGAAATTTTATTTTCAAGTGCGTTTTTAACATAGTACTTTATACCAAATAAATTTTTTTCAAGCTGACCTGGCAGTTCGACCCAGCCAGGGGCTTTGCCCCTTGGACCCTGCTACCAGGGGCGCTGCCCCCGGACCCCCGTCATTCGGGGCTTCGCCCCGAATGATAATCATAATAACGCCATACAAGTGTGCACTCCGCACAACCCCGACTTGTTGAACATTTATCATGATTACACATTGGTCAACCAAGTCAATCCATTACACTTAAATCATATTGGTGACGCAAAATCACCAACATTGTGTTACACTTATGTGTAAGCATTAAAAAAGCAAAAGGAATAACAAATCATGATAAAAGAGACGACGACGTTTATACGTCAGAGCCGAGCTTTAACTTTACTTTAAACACTCCCTTTACAGCATAACATATCTGTATCCGTTACATAGTTCAAATTAGGCATGCATTTCTTATCTTACATCATACACATAAATATAGGGAAATCAAATTCAAAATGAGTTTGAACATTTTAGTGTGTTGTTTGTCCCCACAAAAACACGATCTTTTGAGGTAGTCATTATATACATATACTATAGGAGGGTTAAAACGTTGCCGTTTTGGCAGCTCCGCTACAGTACTCGGCCCATTGGGCTCCCAATTTGGGCCGGCCCATTAGGAATTTTTTTTTTGTGTTTTTTTGTAGGCAATGTAAAAAAAACCGCTCGGCATAAAATAGAAAAAAAAAATACAAAAATATTGACTTATTCAGATAAAAAAATATTCGCGACATGATGCCCAACACATAAGCCCATATAAAAAAAACAAACTATTAAACATGAGACCGAAAAAATAAACCCGCACAAATAAAAAATAAAAAAGAATAAAAATAAAATTTTAACGCAAAAATTAACCCGCACTATTAAACATGAGACCGAAAAAATAAACCCGCACAAAATACAATAAAAAAACGCCCTGCAGTAACGCGCGATTCTCATTTAAAGCCCATGTTCCCATAAAATTATATTAAAAAAAAAACCGTATAGCCAAAAAAAGAAACATTTAAACATAAGCCCCACAAATAAGCCAATATAAGAAAAAAAACAAACTATTAAACATGAGGCCGAAAAAATAAAACCGCACAAAATAAAAAAAATAATAATAATAATGCCTCGCGTAGAATAAAACGACGTAGTTTTGTTCCACATGCTACAGCGCTCGGCCCTTTGGGCTCCCAATTTGGGCCAACCCATTTGGCTTCTTTTTTTTTGTAGGCAATGTAAAAAAAACGAACGTCACAAAATAGAAAAAAAATTGACAAAAATTATGACTTATTAAGATAAAAAAATAACCCGCGAGACATGAGCCCAACACATAAGCCCTATATAAAAAAAACAAACTATTAAACATGAGACCGACTCAAAATGGAAGATTAGGTGATGATTACAAACATGTTTCTTGTAGAACGTACGAAAGATCATAAAGAAGGTGTTGCGTTACACTTATGTGTAAGCATTAAAAAAGCAACAGGAATAACAAATCATGATAAAAGAGACGACGACGTTTATACGTCATAGCCGAGCTTTAACTTTACTTTAAACACTCCCTTTACAGCATAACATATCTGTATCTGTTACATAGTTCAAATTAGGCATGCATTTCTTACATCATACACATAAATATAGGGAAATCAAATTCAAAATGAGTTTGAACATTTTAGTGTGTTGTTTGTCCCCACAAAAACACAATATTTTGAGGTGGTCATTGTTTACTATAATTAGATGCATGGCCGGATTAGGTTGTCTTTGTATCTTATCTTTGAACAAATGGATTAGTAAATAACCTATTTACATATAAACCATCACCTTAACAAGGTGCCCTCGGCGGAAAGCGGACGGTGGACACTCAACTTTTTGGAGGGGGCACAACCTATTTGGGTCTCCACAAGAGTGATCTAAGGTTCAAATATAATCTCATTAATTACACATCATTGGGTTGCAGGAAAAGGTCGCAAATGGTAACAAAAGGTGAGGCCGACAATGTACATCTGAGTCAATAGATTCACTCTCCTCATATAACCTAAAAAACGAAAGTCTCATCTGTTTACCGTTCATTCGTTTATATCTGTCATTTTATAATTGACAATATCTTTAATTCTTTTTGTTGTATTTTAGTATTGAGATCATATTGACAACTACAATAACAAAAGGCTAGGCCGACGACATTGTGTCCATTGGAAAAACCCCGTCGTCTGTTCCTATTTTTCTTGTAGCATTGAAAGGTAAATGCTCATAATTCTATATGGGCGTGGCTTTTAATTTATCTAAGAGTGGGGATAAAACAAGATCATTCAAGCATGCAAACAATAAAAAAAAAGTAAAAGTTAGACGGGACAGATAATCAATGATTCAATGAGAATGTTTTCTACTGGCCGGTAAGAAGTTTTACATATTTTGTGAATCAGGTATTCACATAAGTCTGAAATTAATGCTTATGATAAAAGCTGAAACTAAAGGTGATGAACTTTAAACTATGTAAAAAATTGTTTAAGTCCATCAACTCCACTTTCGATCCTTCTATGACGCAAACATGCAGAAGTCAAACAATAACAACAATAACTCAATGGACTTTTTACCTATGTTAAACTTTCGGCATCCAAAAGAACAAAAGTATGGCCTATGGGCAAGGCAGACAGTATTTAATTATATCTGTAGAATTGTAAATTTAAATATTATACATAATAAACGTCATTATTCCCACACATTATAGTATGTTCTTCTTATCTTAAATACTGTTATTTTAACTTAAACTTTTAATGTTACATGTTTGTCATTATATAGTGATTTAATCTGAATCAAAAACATGATCCAATCCATCAATAATCCAATTTAATAACTCCTAGTTTAATCCAAGATCCATCTAAATGGACTGTGATGTAGTGATGTCATGTGTTACTATATATTACGCTAACCTTGTGAAGATCAAGGTGTGACATCTGTCACATACGAACTCATCATATGCTGTTAAAATTTTTGAACACTTGATGATTGATCGATGATGTAATACATGCTAAATAACATTAAATTCAGTATCTAATGAGTAACGATCCATCTAGATCCACGACCTTTACTCTAACAGTTGCAACTGTGCCATGCAAATCTTTCAATTCAGACTAGTATCCCTTTCGAAAACATTATATGTGACCGACCAAGTGACCGACATTATACTAGTGTTTGTCTTGTAGTTTAAGACTTAATTAGATGATTAGATTATTAACGTAAACTAAACAAATACAACCATACAAAATGTTGTTTTCATATCATTTAGACTTTTAGACCCATTTTAAAGATGCAAGAAACGTACGCTTTGGGATATATGTCGATGGTCACTTCCACCCTCATCCTCGATGGCAAAAGAAAAAGACATCATACACATATACATCAAGCAAGCTAATTAAACAGCCAGCTTTTTAAGCTAGTAGAAGTTTATCTACACGAAAAATCTAATGTTTATCTTATTCATATATATATGAAATAATGATAAAACAAACACCAAAAATAAATAAATGTGTATATATAGACAGACACTTGCCATTTGCAAGGTCACTGGTAGTATTCATTCCTCTTGTCTAAAAAGAGCAAAGGGAGAAATGAAGATGCATCTAAAGGCTGTATTTTGCTTCTCATCTTTGCTTATAAGCATCGGATTTACGACAACTTCTGCAGCACGTACGACCTTTACCATCGAAAATGATCGGAGGAGCGTTTTGGAGAATGGGCTTGGCCGCACTCCACAGATGGGGTAAGTACGTACATGTCTGTGTTTACTAGCTTTCTCACAATAACTCATTGCTTGATCTACTGCACCATAAAATCAAATAGGGTTACAACCGGCAAATAATTTCTCAATATATTACAGCTTTTGCTGGTTGAAGTCTGCGAGATTTATTTTCGAATTTGTTAGTTTTCTTTGTTTTTTAATTGAAATATAGCTGTCAAGATCTTGGCTTGTACTTTGTATTATATATTCATGTTCATCAATTCACGGAGACCACAGCGTACTAACTTGGGAAATTCTTGTTTATAGTCTTGTCCCTAGACGCATACTGTAATTAAATAAATAAAAAATGTAACAACAAATATAAAAGAATTCGCTATTCAACTTGTGATAAATTCTTGCTTATAGTCTTCATTATTTTTTCTTAAATGTGCCCGGTTAGTTTTGATCTTGCTTATGTCCTTAAGATCGATATACTTATTCAATCGACAAATACAAGGATAAGCGTATAGAGTTCTAAATCAAAACATGGGGGGGGTGGGATATTGTGTGTTATTTGAACATGTTTGATCAGGTGGAATTGATAATATGGTAAAGAATGTAGATAGTGTGGGTAAATTCTTGATGTATCCAAGGTTTGTGCAAGTATTTGTTAATCAACAACTTGGAGATATGTAACATCACAAAAAGATTTATGTTACCCCCTCTCACACAAAGAAGATTTTTGCTAACATGAAGATGGAAGGAAAATATTTTTCTGGAACAATCACACCTTTATTTCAAACAATAATGGTTCAAGCTTAGGAAGAAATGGGTGATGGTTCAGCTAATCCTACTGATCCCCATCACACACCCACTATTACTAAACCATCTACATCACAACCTCAGAAGAAACAACCTAGGAGGAAACAGAGGAAGGACACTAAGGCTGTGTTTAGTTGGAGGAAAACACTCTTGTTTTCCACAAAATGTTTTGTGGAAAACAAAGAAAACAGAGATCGCGTTCATTTCGTCGTTTTCCAACAAAATTCTCTACAAAACACAAAATCCCCATTTTCTCCTTTCATACACAAAACTAGAAAACAATTTTATTTTGTTTTCCTCGTTTTCCTTTTATGACACTCATATTTATATTCCCCTGATTTCCTACGTTTTATATGTTTCTATAAGTTTTTTTATGTTTATGTACGCTTACATACTTTTTTTACGCTTTCGTTCATTTTTTACGATTTTGACAGTTTTTTTTACGTTTTCTCCCGTATTTTTACGTTTTCGTCCGTTTTTTTTACGATTTCGTCTTTTTTTTACGATTTCGTCCGTTTTTAAAGATTTCATCCCTTTTTTTATGATTTCGCCCGTTTTTTTGTGATTTCGTCCGTTTTTTTACGATTTCATCTTTTTTTTACGATTTTGTCCGTTTTTTACGTTTTCGTTCGTTTTTTTACGGTTTTGTCCTTTTTTTACGTTTTCGCTCGTATTTTTCGTTTTCGTCCCTTTTTTTACGATTTCGTCTGTTTTTGTACGATTTCTTCCGTTTTTTACGATTTCGTTCATTTTTTACGATTTTGTCCGTTTTTACTATTTCGTCCGTTTTTTACGATTTCGTTCGTTTTTTTATGATTTCGTCCTTTTTTACGATTTTGTTCGTTTTTTAAATTTTTGTTCGTTTTTTTACGTTTTCGTCCATTTTTTGCAATTACGACATTTTTTTTATGTTTTCTCCCGTATTTTTACGTTTTCGCCCGTTTATTTTACGATTTCGTTCATCTTTTTACGATTTCGTCCGTTTTTTTACGATTTCGTCATTTTTTTACGATTACGTCCGTTTTTTAAGATTTCGTCCATTTTTTACGATTTGTGTTCGTTTATTACGATTTCGTCCATTTTTTTACGATTTCGTCTGTTTTTTTACGATTTCGTCCGTCTTTTTATGTTTTCATCCGTCTTTTTATGATTTCGTCTGTTTTTTATGATTTCGTCTGTTTTTACGATTCCGTCCCCTTTTTTACGATTTCGTCTGTTTTTTTACGATCCTGTCCGTTTTTTATGATTTCGTCCGTTTTTTACGATTTCGTCCATTTTTTACGATTGCATCCGTTTTTTACGTTTCGTCCGGTTTTTTACGTTTTCTTTCCGTTTTTACGCGGACGAAATCGTAAAAAAAAAGACAAAATCATAAAAAACCGGACGAAAACATAAAAAAACGGACGAAATCGTAAAAAAACGTATGAAATCGTAAAAAAACGGATGAAATCGTAAAAAAACGGACGAAAACGTTAAAAAGGACAAAAACGTAAAAAACAGACGAAATCGTAAAAAACAGACGAAATAGTAAAAAAAATGGATGAAAACGTAAAAAAGCGGACGAAACCGTAAAAATACGGACGAAAACGTAATAAAACGGACGCAAACGGAAAAAACAGACGAAAACATAAAAATACGGACGAAAACGTTAAAAATCCATGAAATAAATAATATTCACCCAGTAGCCCATTTATCCCATTAGTGCCCGTTTTGGCCCATACCCGTTTTGCCTGATGCCCGCCCCCGCCCGGTCCGCCCGTTTTGCCACCCCTATTTTTGTGTTTCGAATATGTCTTTACAATATTACAAAAGTAAATAGAGAATTGAGATAGAAACAACAACACTTGAACATGTATTCTAGTTTTGTAAAATGGAAAACACAAACACATGTTTCTTTAACTAAACGCGTTTTCCAATATTTTAATTGTTTTGTGAAGATGGAAACCCCCTCCTTTTTCCTACAAAACAGGAAACAGAAAATGATTGAAAATGTTTTCCAACTAAACGCAACCTAAAGTTTCTCAACCTAGTGGTCCTACAGAACCTATGGCAGATGAGACTGAAAATGTGGAAAGTGTACCTGCACATTCCAATGATCCACTGCTGAGTGGTGAGGATAGTCTAAAACTCAATGAATTGATAGAATTTTGTACCAACTTACAAAAGAAGGTTCTTGACTTGGAGACTACAAAGACCATTCAAGCACTGGATATTGATAGCTTAAAAAGGAGAGTGAAGAAGCTTGAGAAGAAGCAAAGGTCAAGAACTCACAAACTTAGGAGATTATACAAGGTTGGTCTAAGTGCTAAAGTTATTTCCTCAGATGATGAAGCTAGTTTGGGTGCTTAGAAGGATGCATCCAAACAGGGGAGGAAAATTCTTGATATTGATGTTGATGAAGACATCACCTTGGATAGTAATCATGTTGATACTGATCCTGATATGTTTAGAGTGCATGATCTTCATGGTGATGAGGTGTTTGTAGAAATTGAAGAGCCTGTGGTTAATGCTGCTACCACTACAACGACAACTGCTACAACAACTGTTGTTGATGAAGTTGAAATGACTTTGTCTCAAACACTTATAGAGATAAAGAGTGAAAAACCTGTTATCCCACTAGTTTAATCCATTACACAACAACAATAATCTGTCAACACTAAATTCCTCCTCTTTAGAAACCCTTCCATCTTCTTCACCTTCTTGACGAGCTTCACTATCGCATTTCCCATGGTTAG
>BQNB010209840.1:0-10310 GCA_026074375.1 Tanacetum coccineum
ATGTAAACGGTCACCAAATAAATTAAGGTTTACGTCAAGTAAGTGTTAGGTAATTAATAGGAAGATAATTATTGACTTTGCGCGTTTTATTTTTATTGGTCACGTAAAAGGCTTACGTATCATAATAAAATACGTTTAGACACACTTCGGAAATACCTAGACTCAAACCAATAACCACTTTTAAACCTTAAACATAAAAATTATTCAACTCTTGTATTAATAATCCATTATGGCCGGTCATAGGTAAACAAAAACCATGAACCAAAGAATACTTACTAAATCTTGTACAACCTAAGGCTAATTAAAGCTAAGTACTTGCTAAATCCTATACAAGATTGTATTTTTTGTTTTCCCCCTCTCTAGCCACTCGCCACACACAAACCTAGCAACATGAGATCTTCCTAAGTACATGTACAACAAAGGTTTAATTAAAGCTTGTCCCTAATGAGCCTAATACACATTATGTTATAACCACTTTGGATCCTTTCTTGGCTCTTTGATACCTGCGGCAACAACAACATACACACAACCCATAAGATTTTCAAATCTTAAGAAATCTTGTACAGTTATCTTGCAATTAAGGTATGTACTAGGAGGTATTAGCAAAACCCATTTGAGGGTAACTAGAAACCATAAAAACCACTAATAGGGCACGGTTTGGTTTAGAAATGGGAACTAAGGAGCTAACAAAATCTTAAGCCTATATATATACTCATTTATACTTGACACTTACCACTTTCTTACAACTTCTAAACACACAAAACTCCCAAACAAACCACCATTGTTTTCTTTCTGGTTTCAGGTCATAAGCCACGACAAACACCCTCACAATCTTATTCGAACATACAATTAGTGCTAGAGTCTTCATACAAAACCATAAGAGGGTACACGAGCCAAGACTTGGGTATTTGATAAGCGTTGAAGCTTGGGTTTATTATACTATTGTGTATAATACATTGGGTTGTCATTCTACATGTTCCAACTCGAAACCAAGACACTATGACCTTTGTAAGTCACGTACTAAGCCTATACACATTCGTATCATATTTGTTATTTTATTTCTAGTCGATTTGGACTCGTTAGTTTGTAGATAAACAGCTAACTAGCATTGTATCAATGCTAAAATGCAAAGGCATACATGTTATAAACCGCATGTACATATTTAATATTATCACTTATGGTGCTAAAGAGATTAAAACCTGAATTTACTAAAGAAACCAGAGGCTTTAAAACATTTCATTAAATTACAAAAATGGAAACCTATATGAACACTAAATCGTATGTACGAAATATACAAAAGCCACACATAAACTTTTCATAAAAAATTAATGATATGACTTAGGAAAGTGTATACTAACTACTTGGACGTTTTCATGTGATAAACACAACCATTATGCGTGCTAAATGAGCTTACTTTGGTTACAAGTAATCGTAACAAGCCCCTAATATTACAATAGTTTATTAGGCTTACGGCCACTAGTGGACTCATTAAAACCCAACAGCCCCACTACTATCTCTACTGGCCAAACAGCCTAAACAGACCAGCGGGTGCAATGGCGTCCATAGCTTATTAATTAAGCTCCTGAGGGCTTATTAAGAAGCCATAATGAACTTATTGAAATTTACATGGACCGTAAATAATACAATAGGAACCTAACCAGAACCCTTAAGTGGGCTGGTACCCATTACCGTGAACCAATAGTGATCCCTATAAACCACGAATAAGCCTTTGAGCAGCCCCTTATTTTTGAGCTTATGTAGTTTATTGCGGGCTTAATACACAATGAGGGGGCTTATTAAAGTGCGAATGACCTTATTTGAGCAAGCCTAACATGTAAAACCCTTAAACGGGTTCAAATGGGCCTAAAAATCCATTACCGATAGCTTATTGGCTGTTAGAAGTACCCATATCTAAGAACAACTTAAATAGAACCCATAATTGTGCTTAATGAGACTAGAAAAAAAGTTGGATCAGTGTCGTAAAACCTTAAAGGACGCATTGAAAGCTTTCAGGTTATAAGTATTGGCTCAGGAACGAGGCCAATAAGCCCAAATAAGCTCACCGAACTTACTTGTTCAGCAATAACCAATTTCAATCAGCTAAATGGAGCTTATGTCTTTTAGAATCCTTATTGAACATTTAATAGCTTAATGACCTTAACGGACCCAAACAAGCACAATAAGCTAAAATAAGCCTCATCCGACTTATTATATCTCCACAAACATATAGGCTTATGGAGCTTTAGTAAAACCTATTGCCACATTGTTAAACTTAATTGGCTTGAAATTGCAAATTTTGTAACATGTTAAGGGACTAAAAGTGTCACTTTGTAAACTTAAGGGTTAAGACTGCGAAAACTTATTTTATAAATCTAGGGACTGTTTTTGACATTTCTGAAACTTAAGGGGCTGTTTGGAACATGTAAGGACCTAAAGTGTAATTTTTGTAAAGTTGAAGGACTAAAGGTGTAAATGTGGAAACCTAAGGGTTTAAAATGTAAATATTATATATTTTTCATAACATAAGTACTGTTTTTTATAAATATAGAAAACCTAAGAGTATTTTACAAACAAAAGTGATTTTATAAACACTTAAACGTATCGAGAACAAGTTAAAAATATTTATTGATATTTATTCAAATTAAAACACTACTTAATAAGTATGTATATTTAATTAATATAACTATTATACATATAACTTGAACGATGTAATCGTATAACTTTCCCAAGAGCCAACAAGTAAAGAACAAATGCATAGAAACATGTGCACCACCACACAAAGTTGATAACAGTATCTATAAAACTAGAAATTTATAGATTATGCATTAAGTCATTATGCTAAACTTGTAGACTGAAGACAGGCGTATTTACTTAGGTATTTGACGGTGTGTATTCATGTGCCATACATGGATATAATTATCATTCACATGGGACTACCTACATAAGGTAGTTTCAATAGCCCCATGCCTTAGAATTATTAAATGTTTTTATATCATATGGGGTAAATACACGATTTGCTTTTAACAATTAGAAGCAAGGGTACATTTTATAGAAGTCTGTCCCCTTCTGCAGTATTTGCCGGTTACCTGACACATCCGTCTACACTCATTCTGATCCAGGGAGTGGTATTTTGGGACAGACAGGATCTATCGGAGACGGGTTTCTCCACGAGTCATCGTATACGGATACAATGGACTCCCTATGCATCCGGTAGCCCCACCATCACCGGATTACATACCTGGCCCCGAGGAGCCACCGACACCACCAGTACCACAGAACGGAGATGGACGAAGAGCCTATGTTCAAAACAGCCACATGATCTGACTATGTTGCCATAGACTAAGTACCCCAGGATAATACCATAATGATGAGCAGCGTGTTTCTGGCTAAGGAGCAACCATTACCTCCTGTTGTTTCACCTACTGCCGAGTCACCAGGATATGTTGTTGAGTTGGATGCAGAAGAGGATCCAAAGGAATATGAGGATGATGAGACAGAGGATGGTCCTGTTGACTATCCCATAGACGGGGGAGAGGATGGAGATGATGATGACGGCGATTCACCCGAGGATGACGCCAATGATGAGGATGAGGATGAAGAGGATGAAGATGAGGAGGATGAGGAGGAGGAGGAGAAGCACTTAGCTCTGGCCGACTCCGCTGTTGTTGTGCCTACTGTTGAGGAGGAGGAGAAGCACCTGTTGACCGTAGGGATGATATTCTCGAGTCCGAGTGGCCACCTCGCAAGAGGTCATGTTTGTTTGCTTTAGGCTCCAGGTATGAGGTCGGAGAGAGTTCTACTGCTAGACCCGCCGGAGGTCGGGGGATCGATTATGGGTTTGTTAGCACCGTAGATGCTGAAGCGAGATGACAGAAGGTTAGAGAGGTTGGGTATGGTATTAGGGATACTTGGGTGGATCCGACAGAGGCAGTTCCTGAGATAGCACCTATGACCGTGGGAGAGGTCAATACTAGGGTTACATAGTTTGCTGAGCTCCATGAGCATAATACGCATAACTTATATGCTCTACTAGAGGATGATCAGGATACTAGGACTCGCATATCACAACGAGTCACTATGGACTCGCAGCAGGTCGACTTGGTTATGGAGGATAGGATAGCTCATCAGGAGACAGTACTGATTATAAAGGAGGAGGCCTATGCTTCCCGAGAGGCTTAGGCTCATGTGATAGGATTGTGTCAGGTGGTCCATTATAAGCTTCAGACCTACCTGATAGTATATGCAACACGAGTCCCCCAGCACACACATACACATCAGACACAGCTACAGTTCCAGGGTACTCTGATTTAGACACAGCACCAGGTACATGAGACTCGCCTCTAGATGCAGCAGGCTGAGATGGCAGAACATTGAGGGACTGACCGTAGGCATCAGGCACAGATAGTAGAGACTCTCTGTGTGATGAGAGACATGAGGCGAGAGATAGGTAACATGCAGGCCGAGTTGTTAGCACTGCGAGAGCAACAGAGGAGAGCTAGACAGCTAGGACCAGATGTTAGAGTTCTAGATCACCAGGATGCTTCTAGGGATGCGGATAGTCACATCTAGTGGTTTATGTCATTTCATTTTAATAGGCAGTTGTTCAGGCATGCTAAGTATTAGGGGTTCTCCCCACTAGCATAGCCTTAGATCTTTTGTATTGTATTTTGTATACCAAAAACTATTTCATATAAAAGTTTCTAAGTATATGAATGAAAATCGATGTGTATTTTGTACTAAAATTCCTCTCTTTGTTGTTGTCTCATCTAGTAATTTATTGTATGTCTTGTCATTGACCTCAGATTTTAATCTCCTTGTGGATTTAGTATGAATCAAGCACGGTGATAGACGAAGGAACCAAATACCCCACCGTTCAAGCTATGATTGATCAAGCTCTCCTGCGAAACTCCACAAATGGAGACGGAAGCCACAGTTCACACAGGGATAACCGAAGGAATGTGCAAACTACACGCCCTTGTTTCTACACTGACTTCATGAAATGTCAACCTTTAAACTTTAAAGGAAATGAAGGCGTTGTCGGTTTAACCTGGATCGAGAAGATGGAATCAGTTTTCAATATTAGTGGTTGTGCTATTGAAAACCAGGTTAAGTTTGCCACCTGCACTCTGTTAGGGCTGCTTTGACTTGGTGAAATGGTCAATTAGAACTTAGGGATCCCGATGCAATTCGATGACTTGGGAAGTACTCAAAAGAAAATGACTGACAAGTATTGTCCACAGGGTGAAATCAAGAAACTAGAAATCAAGTTGTGGAACCTAAAGGTCAAAGGGAACGATGTTCCAACATACACTGAACGTTTCCAAGAGCTAACCCTCATATGTACCAAGTTTTTTGAGTACATCAGTGGACTCCCTGATAACATTTATGGAAATGTGAAGTCTTCTAGACCCAAGACGTTAGATGAGACTATTCAGTTGGCTAACGCATTGATGGATCAGAAACTCCGCACCTATGCGGAAAGACAAACTGACAACAAAAGGAAGGCGATTGATTCTCCAGAAAACAAACATGCCACACAAACAACCCTTCAAGAGACAGAATGTCGCTAAGGTCTGCAATATGGGGGCAGGTAAAAAGAAGCCGTATGGTGGATCTTTGCCTAAGTGCACCAAGTGCCATTATCATCACAATGGCCCGTGTACTCAGAAATGCCATAAATGTAACAAGGTAGGGCACTTTGCCCGCGACTACAGGGGTTCTGGCTACACTAATGTTGCTAAATGCACAGCAGGGACCAAATAGGGCAACTCCCAAGGGGAATGGTTGTTTTAAAAGTGGAGCTCCAGGACATTTCAAGAGAGATTGTCCAAAATTGAAGAATAAGGATGGGGGAAATGGGAATGCCCAAGGCTGGGTATACGCAGTTGGAAATGCAGAGAAGAATGGGAATGCATCGGAGTAACCCGGACTAGATGTCGTCACGGGTACGTAAACTCGAATAAACAAACCGCTAATGCATCTACCTTATTTGACACTGGTGCCGATAAAAGTTTTATATCTACCGCATTTAGTACCTTGATTGACATGCCCCAACACCATAGCAAATAGTTTAAGATGTTGAATAAATCATGACGGAACATATTTCAGGATAACAACTAGCGTATGGGGTTGCACTTTAATTTCTTAAACCAATCCGTTTAACATAGACCTAATGCCCTTAGAAAGACTGGGTATGTTTCAGACTATTATCGGCATGGATTGGTTAAAAGGTGTCACAGCCTTGATCGTGGTGTGATGAAAACTTTGTTTGAATTCCCTATGGGAAAGAACCTGTGATTTTATTGTGGACAAAGTAACAACGGAAAAGAATCTCTGTTGAACCATTATCTCATGTTTTGAAGCTCAAATGTACATGGCAAAGATTCAATCTTTTTTGCACAAATATCTACCAAGACAGAGGAGGAAAAGATGGAAGGAAAGCAACTTAAGGACGTACCAATCGTGTCAAGATTTTCGGAAGTGTTTCCCTAGGACTTGCCAGGTCTTCCTCCAGCTCAACCGTAGGAGAATTCCAGAACTACTTGATATTAAGGAGTCCGCGCCCATAGCTCGGAGCACCGTAACGCATGGTACACCCGTCCGAAATGAAGGAATTGTCAGAAAACCTACAAGAGCTTTTCTATGACAATGCTTTAGTATAAAGACCTAGTTCTCCCCATGGGGAGCCCCGGTCTGTTCGTCAAAAAGAAGATGGGTACCTTCAGGATGTCAATTGAACTACCGGGAGTTAAATAAGCTTACAGTGAAGAACGGTTATCACAACTTCTCGAGGATCGACGATTTTATTCGATCAACTCTAAGGAATCCAAAATATCAAAAGATAGATTTGAGGATCGGGGGTTATGCACCAGCTGAGAGTACGGGGACACAAGACATTCCAAAGACACAGCCGAGAACTCGGTATGTACATTTCGAGTTTTTAGTGTTATTCCTTTCGGTACAAACAAAATAATGTAAGCATGATATTTTTGGATTGTTGAATGTGCACCTGTGATTCATGGACCTCATGAACCGAGTGTGCAAGCCCTACTTGGATAAGTTCATAATCGTCTTCATTGATGATATACTTATTTATTAAAAGAACAATACAGCATACGAAGAACATCTTAAGGCAATTTTGGAATTGCTTAAGAAAGATAAGTTGTATGCCAAGTTTTCAAAGTTTGAATTTTGGATTCCGAAGGTACAATTTCTTCTCGCGAATCACGGTCATTGATAGTCAGAGGCCGTTCATGTTGATTCCACAGCCAAGATAGAATCTATCAAGGTTGGGCATCTCCAAGAACGACCTTGTTGAGAACTGCCATTTTTTAAGGTCTATTGCTTTATACTATCGAAGGTTTATTGAGGGATTTTTGAAGATTGCTAAATCAATGACGAAGCTTACTCAGAAGGGGATCAAGTTTGACTGGGGTGAAAAGGAAGAAAATGCTTTTCAGTTAATAAAGCAGAAGTTGTGCAGTGCACCAATTCTGGCTTTACCAGAAGGAAGCGAAGATTTTGTGGTCTATTATGATGCTTCACACAAGGGTTTAGGTGTTGTGTTGATGCAAAGAGAGAAGGTGATTGCATATGCTTCTCGACAACTAAAAATTCATGAGAAGAACTACACCACTCATGATTTAGAACTTGGATCGGTGGTGTTTGCTCTAAAGATATGGAGACATTATCTACATGGAACCAAATGCACCGTGTTCACCGACCATAAAAGTCTACAACACATTTTGGACCAAAAGGAGCTTAACATGAGGCAACACCGTTGGCTAGAATTGCTAAGTGACTACAATTATGACATCTGTTATCACCCGGGAAAGGCAAACGTAGTGGCCGATACACTGAGCCGTAAGGAACAGATTGAGCCATTGCGGGTTCGAGCCTTAGTTATGGCGATTGGCTTGGATCTTCCAAAACAAATACTAAAAGCTTAGATCGAAGCCCTGAAACCTATGAATCTTGAGAAAGAAGATGTAGGTGGTATGAGCAGAAGGGATATATCCAAGGAAAAGTTGGAACCACGCGCTGATGGAACCTTATGTTTAAACGGCAGGAGTTGGTTGCCTTGCTATGGGCAGACTAAGATCCGTGATATTCACAGAATCCCTATAAGTCGAAATATGACTATCCATACCTGGTTCTAAAAATGTACCAAGACAGAGAAGCTATATTGGTGTGCCAAATATAAAGATTACAATCGCCACCGTAGCCTAGCAAGTTGCTTGACGTGTGCAAAAGGGTCAAGGCCAAACATCAAAGGCCTCCGGAACTATTAGTAAACTAGCAATAAACCTGAGGGGAAGTGGCGATACATATCATCATGATTTATCCACCAAGCTTCAAATCGTCACAATGCATGGTTTTTACACCATCTGGGTAATTGTGGATCGACTTACAAAATCTAACCACTTCTTGTCCTTAATGTCCCTAATGAGCCTAATACAGGTTATGTAATAACCACTTTGGATCCTTTCTTGGCTCTTTGATACCTGCGGCAACAACAACATACACACAACCCATAAGATTTTCAAATCTTAAGAAATCTTGTACAATTATATTACAATTAAGGTATGTACTAGGAGGTATTAGCAAAAACCATTTGAGGGTAACTAGAAACCTTAAAAACCACTAATAGGCCACGGTTTGGTTTGGAAATGGGAACTAGGGAGCTAACTAAATATTAAGCCTATATATACTCACTTATACTTGACACTTAACACTTTCTTACAACTTCTAAACACACAAAACTCTCAAGCAAACCACCATTGTTTTCTTTTTGGTTTTGGGTCATAAGCCGTGACAAACACCCTCGCAATCTTATTCGAACATACAATTAGTGCTAGAGTCTTCATACAAAACCATAAGAGGGTACACGAGCCAAGACTTGGGTATTTGATAAGCGTTGAAGCTTGGGTTTATTATACTATCGTGTATAATACATTGGGTTGTCATTCAACATGTTCCAACTCAAAACCAAGACACTAGGACCTTTGTAAGACACGTACTAAGCCTATACACATTCGTATCATATTTTTTATTTGATTTCTAGTCGATTTGGTCGTGTTAGTTTGTAGAATCAAGCATCGTGAGGATTGACAAAGCAAAATGAAAAGCAAAACATTTTTATAACGGCATGTACAAATGTAAATATTCACTTGTGGATGCTAAAGATGTAAAAGTGATTACAGATGAACCAAGGCTTAAACGTTTTCATTAAATTACAAAAAATGAAACCTATATAAACACTAACACGATTTACGAAAATACATGAAAACCATACGTAAACTTTTCATAAAAACTTGATGATTTGACTTAGGAAAGAGTATACTAACTACTTGGATGTTTGCATGTAATAAAACATACCATTATGCGTGCTAAACAAGCTTACTTTGGTTACTAGTAATCGTAACAAGCCCCTAATATTACTAATAGGCTTAATGGGCCACTAGTGGACTCATTAAACCCAACAGCCCACTATTGGGCCAAACAGGCCTAACAGACCGTTGTCCTTAATGTCCCAAATGAGCCTAATACACATTATGTAATAACCACTTTGGATCCTTTCTTGTCTCTTTGATACCCGCGGCCACAATAACATACACACAACCGGACCCTTAATGGGCTTGGCAGCCCATTACCATAACCAATGGTGAACCTATAAACCATGAATAAGCTTGAGCAGCTTATTTGTGAGCATATGCAGTTTATTAAGGGCTTATACAGAATGATGGACTTATTAAAGTGCTAATGGACCTTAATTTGAGCAAGCCTAACATGTAATAACGGGTTCATAATGGGCCTAAAAACCCATTACCGAGAGCTTATTGGCTTATAGAATAAGCCATAAGCTAAGAACAGCTTAAACAGACCCATAAGTGCTTAATGAGACTAGAAAAATAAGTTGGATCATGTCATAAAAACCTTAATGGACCTTTGAAACCTTTTAGGTTAAAGTTATTGGGCTAACCAGCCCAATAAGCTCAAATAAGTTTACCCGAGCTTATGTTTTAGCATTAACAGTTTCAATAAGTTTAAATGAGCTTGGTGAGAGCTTATGTGCTATTAGAATCCTTATTGGACCTTTAATATGCTTAATGGACCTTAACGGACCCAACAAGCCCAATAAGCTAAAATAAGCTCATCCGAGCTTATTTATAAGCTGCCACAGCTTATATGGCTTATTGGAGCTTAGTAAAACCTATTGCTACTTGTTAGGACTTAATTGGGCTTAAAATGCAAATTTTTACAAGTTAGGGGACTAAAAGTGTCAATTTGTAAACTTGAGGGTTAAAACT
>BQNB010209842.1:0-10309 GCA_026074375.1 Tanacetum coccineum
ATTGTTGATCATCCAGATAATGAGATAACAAGTGATAGTAATATCATTCCATATTCTCAATATCCGCAAGAGACTCAACATGCGGTTGTTCAAGATACTAACTCTTCTACACAACAAGATTATATAATATCTATGTTTGAACATATGTCTGAACAAATGTCTAATCATGTAACTAATTAGAATAAGGTTAATTAGGAAACCAAAACTGTTAATGAATCCTTAACCGCTGAGCATGAAAGATATAAGGAACGAGTTAAAACTTTTGAACAAGGACTTAATGTTGATTTGAGTAGTCGTGAAAAATTGATTGATTCACAAATGGATGACATGATTCGGAATAGGAATGCACTTAAGCAAGAAATGTGACTCACTTAAACAGACTCTTTCTAAACAAGTTAAGGAAAAGGAATCATTATTGCAAACATTTCATGTTTTCAAAAATGAATCCAAATAAAAAGAAAATAAATCCATGGACAAAGAAATTGATTTAGAAAAGAAAATAAAGGAACTGGATAATATTGTCTATAAAGTAGATCAATCTGCACAAACAGTGCACATGCTAATAAAACAACAAGTTTTTTTATGATGATACTCACAAACAAGCTTTTGGTTATCAAAATCCATTTTATCTCAAGAAAGCTCAATGGATTAAGCCAACGTTGTATGATGGTATTGTGATATCTAAGAAACATGATGTGATTTTTGTGGTTGATAAAGAAGAGAATTTGATTTTAGATGAAGAGAGTCGATAAAAAATGCTTGCAAAACAAAAAGATCCAATTTCAAAAGAAAATAAAATTAATATTTCTCAAATTAATTATTTCGAGTTGAATAAATTGTCTGAAGATTTTGGAAAAAGTGTTGTTTCACAAATGCAATTGTCTGCAGAAAAAGGTTTTTGGTTACCGCTTTCAAACCTTAAGTCTGAACAAATTGATGTTACTCAAACACTAGTTGAAATAGAGGTTCCTAAATAACTTCCAAAGGTAAGTTTGGTAAAAACAAGTTTTCAAAAGCTAAAAAATCACCTTGCCAGTTTTGGCAAGGTGGTGAAAGTAAGAACCACACTTGATGCAATAATTGAGGGTTCATGGGGATTTGAACATACCAAACAAGTTTTCAAATAAGAAGTCATTCCATTTATAAATTCTTTACGAGCATCATTTAAAGATTTTGAAAATGGTCTTTACAGTGAACTTAATGAAGTGAAAACGGTGTTTAACCAAATGAAAGCTGCTGTTGAACAATGTTCTGTAGACAAGAAATATTTTGATATTCAAAAGAAAGAACTTTCTCTTGATAATGATCGACTCTTAGACCATATTATATGTCAAGATGTTTTGAATATTGTGATGCATGTTGATTCTGTACATGTCAATGTGTTACCTAAAAATAATAAATCTCTTGTGAATGATAATCTTGAATTGAGCGATTGAAGCAGGAAAATGATCACTTATTCGAACTTCTCTTATCTCAAGATATAGTTCACATTTGTGTGAATTCTCTTGCTACACGAAATAATTGTCGTGAAATGCAACAAAGTTTTATTAATGAATATAATGAGAATCTAGTGCTTAAGGCTGAGCTTGCCAAAAAGTAACACATGGTTGAAAAGAAATTTTTTGATGAAGTAGTACTCAGATGTTCATGACTTGAAAATCGTGGTGCTAATCTTAAACTTAAATTACAACATCAAAAAGAGAGTTTTCTAAATAACAGATCTTTAAACAATCAAAATGCTCCTAAAATACCTGAATTTTTCAAAATAAATGAATGGCAAGCTAAGCTAGACGCAAAAGATGTCTCACTTGCTAATTTGCGGAAACATATTGAGAGTTTAAAAGGCAAAAATGTGGTTGAAAAGGATGTCCAACCGAATAATACCAATGTGATTACCCTCAGAATGTTTAAGCTTGATTTCGAACCTCTATCTCCTAAGGTGTTGAAAAAAAAGGATGCATACACATACTTATTAAGCACTCTCAGGAACATCCTAGCACTCTTCGGGAAATAGTTGAACACGCTAGAGCACTCAGACCTTTAGATAGTGATTTAAACTCTACATGTATGTATGTTCAAATGAATTCAAGAGGTGATAGTTTATGTTACAAATACATGCCCTAGTTTAACAAAACCTAGTGAGAAATTGGTTGCGGTTACACCGTTAAACAAAAACAAGAAAGTTAGGTTTGCCGAACCTGCCATATCATCAAGTAACACTCACAAACATGTAGATTCACAAACAACACAAGATTCTAACAAACTTGTGTTGCCTTCTACAAGAATGAAGAGTTCTACTAGCGCTAGCAAATCACAGCCTTCAGGCAATACCAAGTAAAATAGGAACTCGCAAACAACCAGTAGCAACCCGAAGAATAAAGTAGAAGACCATCCTAGGAGTGTTAAATCAAATTCAAATAAAAAGAAACGTGTTATTGAACCTATCTGTAATTCGAATGTTAAGCATACAACATTAAATGCGAATTCTGAATTAATTTGTATTATATGTAATCAATGTATGTTTGATGCAAATCATGATGTGTGTTTTCTTGAATTTATTAATGATGTGAATGTACATTCTACATCTAAATCTGCTAAGAGGAGCAAAAAGAAAAATATTTGGAAACCCATAGGTAAAGTGTTTACTAATATTGGATATAGGTGGAAACCTATAGGACGGACCTTCACTATAGATGAAAATACGTGCCCTTTAACTAGGATCACCTCCACTAAAGTAGTGACTCTTAAGGAAACCACTTCAAAATCAGTAATTACACAAAATCCAAAAGTTAAGGTTTATTGCATGAGACCCAAAGTAACAAAATCTGTAGGTTCGAGTAGCAAATATAAGATTATAGAATCTAGGATTTCTAACAACTCGGAATCCAATCAATCTTGGGGATCCAATGCTTCAGATGTTCCATCTTCTTCTTCTCCTGTCGATTTTAGGTTGTCCAAATTATTCTCTGGTATTTGGACTCCAGATGCTCCAAGCATATGACAAGAAACCGCTCAGCTCATCAACTTTGTTCATAAATTTCTGGGTACTGATAGATTCGAAAACGATCAGATTGCAAAGATTATGGGCTATGGTGACTATCAGATGGGAAACCTTATGATTTCTTGGGTTTACTATGTGGAAGGGTTAGGTCACAACTTATTTTCCGTAGGACAATTTTGTGATTCCGATCTCGAGGTAGCTTTTCGCAAATACACCTGCTATATTCGTGACTTAGAAGGTGTTGATTTACTCAAGGGATCAAGAGGCTTAAACTTATACACGTTGTCTTTAGAAGATATGATGTTATCCTCTCCTATTTGTATCCTATCGAAAGTGTCAAAGACCAAGTCTTGGTTATGGCATCGAAGGCTATCCCATTTAAACTTCGATTACATCACTACACTGGCCAAACAAGGACTAGTTTACAGGCTACCCAGATCAAAGTTTTAGAAGGATCACTTATGTTTCACTTGTGCTCTTAGGAAAATCAAGAAACACTCTCACAAACCCAAAGCTGAAGACTCCATTCAAGAAAAGCTCTATCTGTTGCACATGGACCTCTGCGGGCCAATGAGGATTCAAAGTATCAATGGGTGGAAATACATACTGGTTATTGTTGACGATTACTCTCGGTTTACTTGGGCAAAATTTCTAAGATCGAAGGATGAAGTTACAGAGTTCGTGATTAAATTTCTCAAAATGATTCAAGTTCATCTCAATGCGACAGTCCAAAATATGATAACCGAAATATCATAACCGACAGTCCGATAATGACCCTGAGAGCTTACTATGAAGATGTCGGGATCTCACACCAAACATCAGTTGCTCGCACTCCAACACAAAACGACGTTGTCAAAAGACGGAACCAAACTTTAGTGGAAGCTGCACGCACCATGTTGATATTTTCTAAGGCTCGTTATTTTCTTGGGCAAGAAGGCAGCTGCGACAGCTTGTTTTACACAAAACCGATCATTAATCCGTAAACATCACAACAAAACACCGTATAAACTTCTCCATAATAGGAAACCCGACTTATCTCATCTTCACGTCTTTGGTGCTCTTTGTTACCCCACCAATGATAGTGAGGATCTTGGTAAGTTGAAACCTAAAGCAGATATTAGAATCTTCGTTGGTTATGCTGCTGCAAAGAAGGATTTCTAAATCTACAACAAGAGGACCCGTCTAATCATTGAAACTATTCACATTGACTTTGATGAACTGACATCGATGGGTTATGAACAATTCAGTTTAGGACTCGGGCCTCAACTCCTGACCCTGGAATAATTAGGTCAGGACTCGTGCCAAATCCTCCTTCTCCAACACCTTATGTACCACCAACTAAGAAGGACTATGATATTTTGTTTCAACCTATGTTTGATAAATACTTCTCTCCTCCACCTAGTGTTGCTTCTCCAGTTCTTGCAGTCATTGCTCTAGTACCTGCTAATTTAACCGGTTCACCTTCCTCAACTCTAGTTGACTAAGAGGTACCATCTCTAAGTACTTCTCAAACTCCTCAAGAATCATAATCCCTAGTTGCTTTATGTGTTTGTAGAAGAGTTTCATGATATTAAAGTTGCACATCTAGATAACGATCCCTCCTTTGGTGTTCCAATTCCAGAACCAAATTCTAAAGAATCTTCTTCAAGGGATGTTATTCCAACTAATGTGTACTCAATCAATCAACCACCTGAACATATTAGTAAATGAACCAAGGATCACCCGTTAGATAATGTCATTGACAATCCCTCATGATCCATCTCTACAAGACATCAACTATAAAATGAAGCCCTGTTTTGCTACTTCGATGCTTTCCTTACTTTCGTTGAACCAAAGAATTATAAATAAGCTTTGAAGGAAGCCTGTTGGATCGAAGCCATGCAATAAGAATTAAACAAGTTCGAACGTCTTGAAGTTTGGGATTTCGTTCCTCGTCCAGATCGTGTCATGATAATCACTTTAAAGTGGATCTTTAAGGTGAAAAGGTGTTTTAAGAAACAAGGCTCGATTAGTAGCAAGGGGATATTGTCAATAAGAAGGGATCGATTTTGACGAATATTTTGACCGGTTGCTCTCGTCTTGAGGCTTTCGAATCTTTATTGCATATGCCGCTCACAAGAACATGATAGTCTATCAAATGGGTGTCAAGACTGCGTTCTTAAATGGTATACTACGTGAAAAAGTCTATGTCAGTCAACCAAACAAATTTGTAGATCAAGATAACCTCAACCATGTCTACAAGCTAAATAAAGCTCTTTACGGGCTAAAGCAGGCTCCACGGGCTTGGTATGATTATTCACTCGAAAAGAAGGCAAAGATACCTTACTGGTACAAATCTATGTAGATGATATAATATTTGCTTCTACTGATCTTGCACTCTGTGAAACATTTTCTGAAATAATGTGTTCAAAATTTAAGATGTCAATGATGGGAAAAATGTCTTTCTTTCTTGGACTTCAAATTTCTTAAAGTCCTAGAGGCATCTTTCTTAACAAATCCAAAATGCTCTTGAAATAATTAAAAAAATATGGTATGGAAACCAGTAACCCAGTGGATACTCCCATGGTGGAGAAATCTAAACTGGATGTAGATCTACAAGGGAAAGACGTTGATCATACCTGTTATCATGGAATGATTGGCTCCCTTAAGTATCTAACTGCCAGTAGACCAGGCCTTGTATTTGCTGTTTGCATGCGTGTACAGTATCAGCAAACGCCTTATATGCAGTTAAGCGAATCTTTCGATACCTAAGAGGAACCATTAATATGGTTCTGTTGTATTCGAAGGATTCCTGTATTGCACTAACAGCTTTTGCAGATGCTAATCATGCTGGTTGCCAAGATACCCGAAGAAGTACTATAACACCCCCATTTTTACATATAGCAGCGGAAGCTAATCTGGGGTATTACTTCATGGAAACAACAATCATAATCATAGAAAACGACCTAAAAGAGACGTTTGTTCAAAAGATACGTTATCATTCATTTCAAATCAGAGTTTTACAAAGGCATGTCCCAAAATCTAGTTACATACAATGTGAATGATAACAAGTTTTAGCCATCTTCTGTGTTACCTTTAACATGAGTAAGCTGTTTTACTAAAGCTAACGGATCAAAGCCTAGGAGCAATACAAAGAAAGATAGGATCACACAAACTTTAAGTAGTAACAAGAAGAAAAATAAAGTAGAAGACCATCCTAGGATTGCTAAGTCTAGTTTGAGTAATAAGAATCGTGTTATTGAACCTGTCTGTAATGCAAATGTTAAGCATTCCATGTTAAATGTGAATTCTGAATAAGTTTGTGCTACATGTAATGAATGTATGTTTGGTGCTATTCATGATTTGTGTGTTCTTGATTTTGTTAATGATGTGAATGTAAGTACTAAATCTAAATCTGTTAAGAGTAGCAAAAATAAGAAAGTTGGAGACCTACTGGTAAAGTGTTCACTGATATTGGATATAGGTGGAAACCTACAGGACGGACCTTCACTATAGATGGAAACACGTGCCTTTAACTAGGATCACCTCCACTAAAATAGAGCCTCTTAAGGAGACCACTTCAAAATCAGTAACTACTCCTAATCCAGAGTTTAAGATATACAGTAAGAAAACCAAAGTTGCAAAGTCAGTAGATTTGAGCAGTGAACCTAGTATCTTAGGATCTAGGCCTTCTAACATCTCAGAACCCAACAAACATTGGGGATCCACTGTTTCAAAATCTTCATCTTCTTCTCTTGTCAATATCAGGTTGTCCAAATTATTCTCTGGTATTTGGACTCCGGATGCTCCAAGCATATGACAAGAAACCGCTCTCAGCTTATTAACTTTGTTCATAAATTTTTTGGTACTGTCAGATTCGGTAATGATCAGATTGCAAAGATTATGGGCTATGGAGACTATCAGATGGGAAATGTTATGATTTCTTAGGTTTACTATGTGGAAGGGTTAGGACACAACTTATTTTCCATTAGTCAATTTTGTGATTCTGATCTTGAGGTAGCTTTTTGCAAACATACCTGCTACATTCGTGACTTAGAAGGTGTTGATTTACTCAAGGGATCAAGGGGCTCAAACTTATACACGTTGTCTTGGGAAGATATGATGTTATCCTCTCCCATTTGTCTCTTGTCAAAAGCCTAAAAAACCAAGTCTTATCTATGACATCGAAGATTATCACATTTAAACTTCGATTATATGACTACACTGGCCAAACAAAGACTAGTTCGTAGGCTGCCCAGATTAAAGTTTCAGAAAGATCACGTGTGTTCCGCCTATGCACTAGGAAAAAGCAAGAAACAATCCCACAAACCTAAAGCTGAAGACTCTATTCAAGAAAAGCTCTATCTGTTGACATGGAACTTTGTGGACCAATGAGGATTCAAAGTATCAATGGACGGAAATACATATTGGTAATTGTTGACGATTACTCTCGGTTTACTTGGGTCAAATTTCTAAGATCAAAGGATGAAGTTCTAGAGTTCATGATTAAATTTCTTAATATGATTCAAGTTCGTCTCAATGCGACAGTCCAAAATATCATAACCGATAATGGTACAAAGTTTATCAATCAGACTTTGAGAGCTTACTATGAAGATGTTAGGATCTCACATCAAACATCGGTTACTCGTACTCCACAACAGAATGATGTTGTTGAAAGACAGAACCGAACTTTAGTGGAAGCTGCTCGCACCATGTTGATATTTTCTAAGGCTCCACTATTTCTCTGGGAAGAGGCAGTTATGAACGCTTATTTTACTCAAAACCGATCATTAATCCGTAAACGTCACAACAAAACACCTTATGAACTTCTCCATAACAAGAAACCTGGCTTATCTTATTTTCACGTCTTTGGTGCTCTATGTTACCCTACCAATGATTGTGAGGATCTTGGCAAGTTGAAACCTAAAGCAGATATTGGAATCTTCGTCGGTTATGCTCCTGCTAAAAAGGCTTTTCGAATCTACAACAAGAGGACTCGTCTAATCATTGAAACTATTCATGTTGACTTTGATGAGCTGACAGCGATGGCTTCTAAACAATTCAGTTCAGGACCCGAGCCTCAACTCTTGACTCCTAGAACACATAATTCAGGACTCGTGCCAAATCCTCCTTCTCCAACACCATATGTACCACCAACTAAGAAGGACTGTGATATTTTGTTTCAACCTATGTTTGATGAATAATTCTCTCCTCCACCTAGTGTTGCTTCTTTAGTTCCTATAGTTGTTGCTCCAAATCCTGCTGATTTAACCGGTTCACCTTCCTCAATTACCATTGATCAAGATGCACCATCTCTAAGTACTTCTCAAACCCCTCAAGAATCATAATCCCCAGTTATTCCTTCTGGTGTTGAAGAACAGTTTCACGATATTGAAGTTGCACATCTAGATAACAATCCCTTCTTTGGTGTTTTAATTCCATAACCAAATTCTAAAGAATCTTCTTTAAGGAATGTTATTCCAACTAATGTGCACTCAGAAATCAACCCCCTAAACACCTCAGCAAATAGACAAAGGATCATCCATTGGATAATGTCATTGGCAATCCCTTATGACCCGTCTCTATAAGACATCAACTACAAAATGAAGCCTTATTTTGCTACTTTGACGCTTTCCTTACTTCTGTTGAACCAAGCATTGAAAGAATCTTGTTAGATTGAAGCAATGCAAGAAGAACATAATAAGTTTGAATGACTAGAAGTATAGGAGCTCATACCTCATCCAGATCGTGTCATGATAATCACTTTGAAGTGGATCTTTAAGGTTAAATTAGACGAGCTGGGAGGCATTTTGAAAAACAAGGCTAGGTTGGTAGCAATAGGATATCGTCAAGAAGAAGGGATCAATTTTGAAGAATCTTTTACACCGGTTGCTCGACTAGAGGCCATACGAACCTTTATTGCATATGCCGCTCACAAGAACATGACAGTCTACCAAATAGATGTCAAGACTGCGTTGTTAAACGGTATACTACGTGAAAAAGTCTATGTCAGTCAACCATACGGATTTGTAGATCAAGATAACCCCAACCATGTATACAAGCTGAAGAAAGCTCTTTACGGGTTAAAGCATGCTTCGTAGGCTTGGTATGATTTGTTATCATCGTTTCTACTCTCCTAAAAGTTCTCCAAAGGTGTCGTTGATCCTACATTATTCACTCGGAAAGAAGGCAAAGACATCTTACTGGTACAAATCTGTGTAGATGACATAATTTTTGCTTTAACTGATCCTGCACTCTATGAAACATTTTTTGAAATAATGTGTTCCAAATTTAAGATGTCGATGATGGGAAAAATATGATTCTTTCATGGACTTCAAATTTCTCAAAGTCCTAAAGGTGTCTTTCTTAACCAATCCAAATATGCTCTTGAAATAATAAAAAAGTATGGTATGGAAACCAGTGACCCGGTGGATACTCCCATGGTGGAAAAATTCAAACTGGATGCAGATCCACAAGGGAAAGAAGTTGATCGTACACGATATCGTAGAATGATTGGCTCCCTTATGTATCTGACTACTAGTAGAACAGACCTTGTATTTGCTGTATGCATGTGTGCCCGGTATCAGGCTAAGCCTACCGAAAAGCACTTACATGTAGTTAAGTGAATCTTTCGATACCTTAGTGGAACCACTAATATTGGTTTGTAGTATTCGAAGGATTCTTGTATTGTACTAACAGCTTTTGCAGACGCTGATCATGTTGGTTGCTAAGATACCAGAAGAAGTAAATCTGGCAATATGTAGCTTTTGGGTGACATATTAGTCAGTTGGTCATCTTAGAAATAGAAAAGCACAGCCATATCTAGTACAGAAGCTGAATACATCGCCTTATCCGGATGTTGTGCTCAAATCCTTTGGATGAGATCACAACTGACAAACTATGGCCTTGGATTCAACAAAATACCTATGTACTGTGATAACAAAAGTGCTATTGCTTTATGTTGTAACAATGTCCAACACTATCGATCGAAGCATATTGACATCAGATACCATTTCATCAAAGAGCAAGTGGAAAATGGTGTGGTTGAACTATACTTCGTCAGAATAGAATATTAGCTGACATATATCTTTACCAAGGCATTGGGACAAGAAAGACTAGAATTTCTTATCAACAAGCTTGGAATGAGAAGTATGTCTCCTGAAATGCTAAAAAATCCAGCAGAAGAAGAAGAAGAAGAGTGATGGTGGCACATCTTCTTGTATTCTATGTAAATACATAAAACTAGAAAAACTTAAAAAGATTTTTTCTTTTATAAAATTTTACAAAAAGAAAATAGAAAAATAGAAAACCAAAAAATCAAATAGAAAA
>BQNB010209843.1:0-10309 GCA_026074375.1 Tanacetum coccineum
GAGTGTGTCATATTTTAATGCAAAATCTGCTTGTAAGATCCAAGTATAATGCACATAGCAACAAGTTTTAAGGCTCAGAGTAAAGCGACAATGTTGTATACATGTAGTCAACACGTATGCGAACATATGTATGACATGGATACCATGTCGTTGCTGACACAATCTGAAATGACGCGTCACCAATAACAAATGTCATCATTGCCTGTAATTGGATATTGCATATGTACATACCCTCAGGAATGTTTGCACATTGATTGTCTCCAACGACCATTTCCGTGTTCAAATAACGAGTCAACGTGAAAAAAAATTGAATTTGAGCAAGATGATTCACGATCTTCCTTGCTGAAGATAGCCATTCTTGACTGATCATTTGAACGCGGAGTCGCTCATTCGAAATAGATACTAGAAAAGGACAATAGTTATACAGCAGCAGGGTCTTACAGTACACGATCCTAACATATATATGCACATAATGGAGTTTTCCAAAATACGCTCAAACAGTGGTTGACTTATTTCCTGAATAATCCAGATTACAGATTTGTCCATCCGTGACCATGAACCTGCGAAATTACACGCTCGGGTGTTTAGGACAATGATGATAATATACCCAACGGTGTCGGTGTTAAAAGAGTGGGAGAAACAACATATAAGTTATGTACATGGACTGCATGGCTTATACAACTGAATACCTATTTTCTGGCTCTTTACACATCGACATCGCTGAATGCAAAGGTTCATAATCAAATATCGCAAATGCAAAAGAACGTGAAACTCCATTCACAGATGGGCTCAGAAATCAAATACTTTATAGATAGCCAAACCAAAAAAAAAGGTGTCTTTAATGATTCATCATAGCCCGAAGGAATTGTGTACTTAAAAATTATATAGCAATTTTAGTAACTTACCTGAACAAAACATTGTATTGCAGTTCATGAAACTGATGTAGAACTATAACCTGCACATCGTTGTAGCTGCTGGTTAAGTCCAAGAAATAGAGGAAAACTAAAAAGGATCAAGTCTGCAAACTCGAAAGTAGTCTTAAATGAAGATCGTGGTTGCAACCATAAAAATTATCCGGTTGTCGTGCCAACATATACCATCTCATTTACAACACTTTCTGAGAGATGAACGCAGATAGAAAACATCATTGCCTTAGCGAGTCTCATTAAAGTTTCATCTTTATTTATACACGAAGAGTAACAAATGATATTCTTCACAAACTTGTACCCGTTTTTATTTTTTATACACCCATCCCTTCACACATACACATATAATGAGACAGGCCAAAAAAACATAAAAACTTGTGTTAAAATATGATCATGCAGGAAGAAACTTCGATTCTACATGCTTCAATAAATGAGCTGGTATGAGTTGGTAGACAATTGATTGAAGGGCAAAAAAATGGCTTAACAAATATTGGGTAACAAAAACATTAATTTTTTTGAAACTGTGGCTCAGGGTCTGCATGTAAAAAAATTATCACCAAATGTGGTCCATGACTACAACCACAGAATGTAGTGGTTACCTCGCCAAAAGACAAACATGGGAAACGACTAAGAAATGTAACGCAAACGCCAATCATCATCACCAAAAATGTATTACACACTACATACACAATCAATCGAATCTTTTGGATTACGCTCTGACACAAACATAGATACTCTCACTCGATTTCGCTAAAGCAAACGACATGAGATCTATAGTCGTATACATTAAAAATGAATCAATTACAAAGGCTAATCATGATTCTTAGAAGTATAATAAAAAAAATCAAATTGGCCACAAATACAAACCATAAGGCTACAGCACCAAAGTATAATATACATGATACAAACTTACAATAGCTCATGTTTGCAAATGTAAAAACTAAAGGCGACATTGGTATCGGCTGCAGCCTCAGACTAGGCGAAGATACCAACGCTAATATACGACAATCATTAAACATGTAACCACACACAATCAACATCATCACCATAATTGGAAATAGACAATCAAGGACATTAGCTAACCGCATTTAATTTGACGAATATTACATAGGAAGAAACTTGGATTCTAGATGCTTCAAGATATGAGTTGGTAGATAGTATATCAAAGGGCAAAAAAAAACTGGCCAAACAAATGCTAGCTACCAAAAACATCTAAAGTTTCTAGAAACTGAGGCTCATGTATGCAAGCAACAAATACAATCACCAAACATGATCCATGGCTGCAACAGCAAAACATAGTGGTTACCTCGCCAAAAGACAAACATGAGTGATGACATTTTAACAAATGTAACGCATACAAGAATCATCATTGCCAAAAATGTGCTACATGTGCACCTTATACATTAAAAAGAAGTAAGTACAGAAGCTAATCATGATTCAAAAAAGTGCAACCACAATACAACCACATCGACCACAAATACATACCATAATGTTCCAGCACCAAAGCATACTATACATGATACAAACTTACAACGGGTCATGTCTGCTAGTGTAAAACCTAAAGGCAACATTAGTATCGATTGCTGCCTCAAACTAAGTGAGGATACCAAGCCAATATACCAACGCCAACATACGACAACCATTAAACATGTAACCACAGAGAATCAACATCATCGCGAAGAGTTTTTATAACTTTTTTCCAAAAGTTCCCGTGGCACCAATTGTCCCCATTATGCAAGAGTAACAAACAAGGATATTGTTAGACACTGTCTGATGACATCAAATAATGTCACATTATTATCATCATTTATCCAAGCTATATTGTTCATTCTACATTATTTTAGATATGAATTGATACTTAATTGCTTATCTTTATTATTTTCAGCTATTATCGAGAAAATGGTGAAAGTTAGTGAGAAGCACATAATTTGGAGCATAAACGAAGAATTCAAGAAAGTCTACTGATTCTAACAACCAATACGCCGTATCATTCTAGACAAATATGTCGTATCCCAAGACTTAGACGAATTCAAGACTGTGGAAACTAGAAGGGGGGTTGAATAGTTTTTACTGTTTTGAAATAAAACTTAGATTATCGACTTATGTGAACTCAAGAGATATACGCAAGTGTATATGATAGCGATGTAATAAGTATGTTGATCCCAATGAACAGATCTTGAACTCCTTAGCTTGATGTAAGGTTTAGTATCCTTGGATAAATCCAAAGGCACTAAGACTGAAACTTTAAGTGTATGATATAAACTATGCGGAATCTAGTTTATACCACTAAGAAGAATAAAGAAAGTATGATTAAGATACAGAAATACAACCAAAACAATAAGCTTTAATATATTAATACGAACACTCCTTAACAGTGTTAGGGTTTACAACCTTGAAGCTATGAATACTATGAAAGACTGATATGATGTGATGTATATTTCTAACTATGCCATATCCTTTTATAAACTAAGGAAACCCTAATGGGCTTACAAAACGCGTACAATGATAATGCATATCTATTCCTACTTTAACTCATGCATATCATAATAGTAGTACTAACTATATAAGACTAACAGTACTAACTATACTAGCAATACTAATAAAGTACTAACAGTACTAACTAGTATAACTAACAATACTAACTACTTAGTCTATTTTCTTCAATCTTTAGCAGCATCATCAATTCTGAACCAGCAGTAGTAAATTAGCACTAGTAGTAGTAACTCAGAATTCCTAACAATCCTCCCTTAAACTTGATATTTACTTGTCAATCATTAAGTTTCTTCACTGTAAGCTCCATTAAAACCAGGAGGATGTATCCAAACACTTTACTTCTCTTCAAGCAATGATTTGATGAACTTGATAAGCTCAAATGCCATAGTACTTTCTTTTTCAGCTTCTAACTGCAAGTTCAGCATCTTCTACAGTCATTCCTTTATCAGAGGGTACTTCTTCTCCACTAGAATATTAATATCCATGGGTGTACCATCCATAAACAGAGTGTTAACTCCACAACTTTCATACAATTTCCATCTCAACAATTTCCAATCCAGTTGATTCATCCATAGTTCATCTTTTTCATCTGGGTCAAATATCATCCTTAGATCTCCCCAAATCAACAAATCATGTCCTTCAAGAGGATGATCTTGAAACCTTTCCTGAACTAACCTGTACAGATCATTAAAGTCTTGCCTGTCAAGTCTTCTTAATAAGTCTTGTGTGTCTCTATGATAGCTTGAACTTCCATTAGCTATGGTTAATTTGTAAACATAAATGTCTTTTACTTCCATCTTTCCCAGCAACTGATATTCCCAATTTACAATGGGAAATTTTCTGGATAGTGGCTCATAGTCCACTTTAATGTCATCATTAGAAATTATCTTTAAACTTAACCTAAGTTCTTTCTTCTCCTTCTCATACCCTGCTGCTTCTTCTTTTGTAACATCCTTTACAGATTTCATCACTTTTGGTTTCTTGGGTGACTTCTGTGTTGCATATGATCATGCAACTCCTTTTAATCTTTTACCTGGCTTCTGAGCTTCTTTCTCTGAATCCATTAGTGTAAAATCTTGAATCCTCTTTTGATGTCTTTCATACAATCCCTGGATTTCATCATAAGACTTTCCTTTCAACTGACTGTGTTTATAACCACCCATGTTTTTTAGATAAGTCATCATAAGATTCATCAACTATGTTTTAGTAGGTGGTTTGTTTCTGATTGCCTCTGGTCTTTCAGCTGCTAACTGTTTCTTTCTCCTTAGCTTTCTCTTCCTTCATCTTTATGAAAGTCTGAGCCATAGCCATAGTAACATCCTCATCATCAAAGACTGTTGTTGTAGGAGGAGCTCTTGGTGCAGCAGTACTAAATTTTTTAGAAATACTGGCAGTACTAACTCCCTCACCAGCAGTATTAACTGCTTTTTCAGTATTAAGAACTTCTGTGTCACCACTTCCTTTCACCACTTATGTATCATCAGCACCAATCTTTCCTTGGTTCTCTTCATCTTTCTCTTGAATAAAAGTCATTCCTTCATCCACTAGATCATCAATATCATCAAAAGCATCTTCTCCAAACTGTAACCGAGTCTTTAAATGTTTCCTCCCCTGTTTGGATACATCCTTCTTACCCAAACTCTGTCTCCTAGTGGAACCAAATCTGAATGGATGATTCTTGAGGATTCTTGATCTTTGTCTTTGTTCCAACTTAGTGACTCTCCTCTTCAAACCAGTAATCTCCTTGGCTTGAGCAGTCTTTACTTTCTCTAGATCAAAAACCCTGTGAGATAGCTTGGTAACCAGATCCATCAATTCATTAAGTTCAAGGCTACCCTCATCACTTCCAGGTGTGTGAACTCCTGGGAGAGGTGAATCATGGGGTGTGTTTGGTATATTATCAGTCAATTCAATTTGATGTTCCATGCTGTCCTCACCACTTCCAAGTGTGTGACCTCGTGAGAAAGGTGGATCACTGGACAAGTTAGATACACCCTCAGACCTAGTCTGAGCTTGCATACCCCCATGGTTTCTTGGCGCCAAGGACCACTACCTGAACCAAGTTATAAGAAAAATGGTTCATTAAGTGTTGTCATGAATTGGGTCTTATTGATGTTACCACTAGCCTGCTCTGCCTCTAAGCTAGAAGCAGTAGTGACAGCCCTTTCTACACTATTAAAAATCTCCTCATTGATAGCCTCATAACCAACCTTATTAGGGGAACCACCAAACTAAGGTACCTTGGTGTTCTGACCTCTTTTGGTTCTCCTAAATATGTTTGGGTCTTTTGGTGGTTGTGATGCAACAGTAGTAGTAACTTGAGATAGAACATATGGAGGAGTAGTAGAAGGTATGGGTTAGAGTTCAGGGGGCTGCTCTGAACCTTCACCAACTACAACTGGAGGAACTAACATATTTTGAATCAATTGTGTTACTCTGCCTGAAAATCCTTTTCCTAGTTTCCTCATATTTGTAAAAACCTTTTTAGTAAGTTTAGGTGTTTCATGAATATCATTAAAAGGTATTACCAAATTTGGAAGTTGAATATTCAAAAACAATTGCAAAAACCTTGGATACATTAAAAACTTCTTTGGATCCAAGTTCCTTAACTTACCATCAAAAATCAATTTAGAAAAATTAAACTTTTGACCCTTTGCTAAACAAATAATTACAGAAGCCAAATTTAAAGAAAATTGGTCCCATGAAGTAGATTTTAAACTTAAGCAATGAAGGATGGTATGTATGAGGTACTTCCACTAAGGAGAAAATAAACCTTTGTAAAAAGTTAATTTATCAAAAGCTGGTTTATATCCCATCAATGCAAGGTTTTCAAAAATTTCATTAGTTGTTAGGCAAACAGTACCATCCTTATCATTTAAGTGAAGGTCTCTCCTTACTGATGATTCTGATACTACCACATCCTTGCCATCAACATTGGCATGTATTTGCTTCTCTGAATTAATTGTTTTGAGACAAGCAGTGTTCCAAAACTATTCAATGTATGAAGCATAGATAGTTGGACTTACAGTGAGAGTAAAATTGATCAAACTAGATGTCAGGAAGTCCAATATCTGATGAAAGTCAGCATTCTCCTTAGTCTTTTCTAGATAATCAACCATGTTATGTTGTTTGACATATGCAAGATCAGCCATTGTTGATGAATTCAGTTGGTCGGCAAGAAAAATTGATTAGGGTTTGTAAATTTAGAGCGTATGAGAGAAATTCGGTGAGATTAATGTGTGATTGAGAACGGGTTTTATAGAGTTTAGGAAACCTATTGATGAAGAAACCGTTATAATTACACATTAGACCCCTAGGAGTACTTCCTCTAATGGTAACCCAACAGTACTAAGTTTGCCTGGCAGCACTAACTCTATGCCTGATAGTACTAACTTTTACCCAGCAGCATAAAGCAAGCCTGGCAGCACTAACTAACTTCTTACCATGTTTAACCCTTAATACCAGTCCAAAGAGCATCTTTAACCCAATACATCCATCAAAACCATCTTTAAACACCTGTGAGCAGCACTAACTAATCCTAGTAGCATAAACATTTTGTACCAGCAGTACAAAGTTTCTTCAAGTAATGAAAGCTAAGCCCAACAGTATTAAGTAACTGATCATCATATTTACCTTCCAACTTCAATCCAAATAGCACTTGTGTATAATCCACTGCACTTATACACCATTAACCTCCCCTGAAACCATGCAGCTACAAATTTAGAAGTCTAATGCTACCGATTAAATAGTTGAACCTGCTAACATCAAATCCCTTTGTTAATAAATCAGCTACATTATGGTCTGTATGGATCTTAAGCACCTGAATAAGTCTCTTCTCATAAGAATCCCTAATAATGGTGCCTAATCTCTATGTGCTTGGTTTTAGAGTAAAACACTAGATTCTTCACAATACAAATGGTGCTTTTATTATCAATGTAAATCTTGGTGTTCATGAAGTTGAATCCATAATCAAGCATTTGATTTTGAATCCATAACACCTGTCTATAACAATTTGCACTAGCAACATATTCTGCTTCAGTAGTGGAGTTTGCAACTATTGTTTGTTTTTTACATTGCCATAAAATTAATCTCTTGCCAAAAAATTGACAACCTCCTATTGTGGATTTCCTGTCAAGACTAGCACTAGCATAGTGACTATCTGAAAAGGCTTCCAAGTCAAATGGTGAATCTTTAGGATACCAAAGGCCCAATTTAGATTGACCTTTCAAGTATTTAAAGATCCTCTTCACAGAATGAAGATGTGAGGTTTTAGGTGTAACTTGGAACCTTGCACAAGCACAAACAACAAAAGTTATGTCTGGTCTAGAAGCTGTTAGGTACATCAATGATTTAATCATTGATCTGTATAAATGAACATCCACACTATCAGCTTCTTTATCCTTGACCAATGCCTTGTTAGGTTCCATAGGAGTGCTTGTTGTCTTCACAGTGGCAAGATCAAACATCTTTAATATTTCAGCCACATATTTATATTGACTAATGAAGATTCTATCCTGTTGGGAATAAATCTTCATATGACTTAATACTGCCAACAGTACTAAAGGGGTTAGTACTGCCAGCACAAGGTTAGTACTGCCAGCACAAGTTAATACTGCCAATGAAACTTAATACTGCTAGTTGAAGAAGTTTGTACTGCTAAATAGTCAAAGCTGATGATATGAAGATAAGAAGGGATGGAGAGCATTTCGGAATATTTAGTTTTGAATTGTAACTGTTCCTAATAGATAGGCAGATATATTTGTAAGGTAACAAGGTCTCATAACCAGGCTCTAGGAGCTTGATGTAGACCATATAAAGCTTTTTCTACCTTATACACTTTGTCAGAGAATTGTGGACATTCAAAACCAGGAGGTTGGCAAACATATACCTCCTCTTCAATAGTACCATATAAGAAGGCACACTTCACATCCATCTGATACACAATGAGCCCCATAAATGATGCATATGCCAAAAATAACCTGATTGCTTCTATCCTAGCAACAGGAGCAAAAACCTTATCATAATTAATTCCTTCCTCTTGGGTATAACCTTGTACAACCAGTCTTGCCTTGTTTCTAATGACAACTCCTCTCTTATCTTTCTTGTTTCTAAATACCCATTTGGTTCCAATGGCCCTTGTCAGAACCCAATATCACATTCACCTCATATTTGGATACAAGAAAATAAGATGGGAAAGATGGAAGAATTTTAGAGAGAGAAACAAGAGAGAGAAAATGAGAGAAAATGAGATGGTTGATTTACTTGCACAAAATACAAATGAGACCAACACCCTCTCCACACTTGGAGAGGGGTATTTATACTTTCACTATGAGGCTTTCATGCTTATGGGTTTTCTTTGGTCCAGGCTCGAGATTACTTGGAATTATTTTGGGCTTTAGCCCATAACACGTGACCGGTTAGATTACATTAAATGAGCCCGATTCCCGTTCTAGCCTATTACAACATTAATATATAAATGACCGAGACCAGATATTCCTAATGAACAAACTTCTCGTTCAACTCAATATTTTTTAGGCTAACAATCTCCCCTGAAGTGAGTTCATTGTGACACTCCTTTATGAGATCTATGAGATTGTTGAGTTCTTGAGTCTTTGGTCTTTATTATGTTGTAGGCTTGTTCCTTCATGCTGTGTGATCTTTGATCTTGAGCCTTTGTCATTGTCTTTCGACTTCGTCTTTACGTCCGAGATCTTTAAATCTTTATCCTTCAGTCTTGATCGTCTTTGCCACCTTGCGATCTTGTGTCTTGACCAACATGCTCATACTTTGCATCATCTTGAAAGCTTGCTAACAATCTCCCTTGATAGACTTGATATCTTAAAGGAAGATCTTGTTTATCAGAGTTTGCAGAAGTCTTTGTCTTTAATACTTGAGCTTTCTTGATTCTTGAATCTTGATGCTTATAGTATGTCTTTGTAGTTTGAGCATGAGCATGTGGTAATGAATCCGACTTCAGCTGGAATGAGGCATCTCCATCTCCATCTTTATATGAATCCTGAAATAAAACAGTTAGCAATAAAGCGTGTGGACGAATATGGCTTTGTCATTCGTCCGGATTTGGTTAGATTAACCTCCGGTTCCGTAGGACCGTTTTACAGTATAAATACTATACATGTGATCAGGTAGATTCAAAGAATCTCCTTGACAGGGTTTCCAGCTCAAAGCTTTAGATCCTCTAACGCGTATGCATTAGATTCACCGTACTTGCTAGTTCTCAATACCGGAACGTCTCAAAGCAGACAACACGATATGAGTGAATCAGATAGTTACTATCTTTCTGATTGAGTCGTCAATTCATTTACTGGAACAAGTTTGATTCACATTGAATCGCACCATCGTTTCTTTCCAGTTGACACAAGTTTGATTCATATAGAATCGCACAAGTCACCTACCGAGAGCTTGTTTGATGTTGGCTCAAGCAGGATTTCCATCTTCACTGTGAATACCTTAAGTATCACTTGGATGTTCTGGCAAAATCACAAGGATAATGCGTAGGACTCTTGTTAACAGCTTGTGAACTTATTGGTGTTCAACAAGTGTTTGTAATGGAATGTGTCCTAATGAGATTTATTTTATTGATCTCTTGGCTCTAGACTCGATTAGTGCGTTTTGGTTTTAGTAATCGGAGGCTGGAACAGACTGCCACCTATTCAATATTAACAACCTCAGAGTGAGATGTCAATAGATAACGTGTGTATCTATGATTGATTCTTTGTAGTATATATATAATTAATAATATAAGCAAATTCCAACAAATCACCCTTGATCAAGGTGACAAGTCAAAATTCTCAAAGAAAATCAATATATATCCGGAAGTATCGGTTTCTCGCTTCGTTATCCACAAAGTTTAAAACCGGACCTGGGTCGTT
>BQNB010209844.1:0-10309 GCA_026074375.1 Tanacetum coccineum
AAGGATCCGAAACTAAGAACTTCGCAGCAGCTTAAGCATACTAAAGTAATACCAATTCTAGTCCATACCCTCCCTTGAGCTACCTCCGTTTTATCTTCCTTCAATCATAACTATTCATTTACGTTACTATTTTGGGTGTAGCAAATTTATGTTGAATAATGTGAATATGAATACATGTATTGGTCAACCTAAGTCGGTTTTTTACGATCCATAGTTCCATACACTTTTAATCATTTTAACCATTTACCAAACCCTCCCATTTCAAGTCCAGGGGAGATGGAGAATGAAAATAGAGACTTGAACCATTAGTAGACATCAATAGCATTACACACACCATCCAATGAACATAGTCATAAACATAGACCATTAGTAGGCACTTGCTTTTAACTAAATTAACAATACATGCGCATTATTTGACTTTTCAAGCATGTTTCGATAAAAACGAAAATTATAAATATTATTGACAAATAAGAAAATATTTCAACCTTTTTAGGTAAGTATACTTAATAGAAAAACTAATAATTGAAAAAAAATACAATCTGAATCTCAATGTTTAAGCTTTTTTTTCGGGTTCGATGAAGAACCTTCATTATCTTCATCCATATGATCTGCTTCATCGTCTGATGTCGTCCAACCAGAGTTTCGTGGGTTATAATTACTATTCGCAGAAACCATATCATTGCGCAACCAAAGAATTGATTCAAAACACTTAGTATCATGATTGTCCTTTTCAGATAAACATGATTTCCTTACAGGAGACATAGATCCTAAACAACATTGCAACAATAAGGGAATTTTGAAACTTAAACAGATATGACATTATGCATGCTCATCACAAACAGTTGCTTGTCATAGATTTAAATCTCATCATGGTGGATATGATAAATGTAGTCGTATGATAACGGTTTCAAGCCTTGAGAAATGTGGAATTCCATCTTATAGTGTCACTGACATTTTAATGCTATTTTTTGTCAATTATCCTGACAAAGTTATAGATCTCAATGTTATGATAATAATATTTCAAAAAAGGCTCAAAACCACTGTTATTATAACATTCTATTCGAGATCGACATCATTTCAAAAAGGTTCAAAGCCGCTGTTACTATAATAACATTCTATTCGAGATTGATATCAATTCAGGCTTTCTTTTTTATTTCAAAGCGAAAAGAATAAGGTAGAAAACTTACTTTACATGTAATCGAGCAGCCACCCAAGCAACCTTTTGTAGATCTGGAAAGGGTAATAAGTATAGATTAAAGTTAGTATTAAGAAAAAGAAGAATTAGAGCCAATGATTGCTACTAAAGAACCGTGATTGCTACAACATATATATTTAAAGGTTCGTAAGAACAACGAATGCAAACCGCAGCTATATTCAATCATTTGACGTGTAACATATATAATTTATAATGCAATGAACCCGTAACAAATGTAAAATAATGTACACATTTGCCACAACAGTTTTTCAAAACAGGCGGATGCTCCTATACTTTTCTGCTTCATCTGTCTGATTGGAGTGCGTATCCAAAAGAAGGGAGAGCGAAATAACCGACAAGAAGTTTGCTGGTTGGCTGAGGTAGGTGTGCGTTGGGTTATTGAATAGAAGCGGTATCTGGGAATATTTGGTGTCTAGTTCTTCGCAATAAAAACAAAAAACACAAAAACCAATATCATATCGACATCTAGAGTCGCAATTTATAAAGGAAAACCAAAAGAATTGATTCAAGAAACACTTTAGGTATCCGAGAGTATCCGAACGGTGCTTCACATCTTTTATGGGTACGACCGCGAATCAACCATTCTTCGTGGGTCTCCACCCTCTCATACCTTATTTTATCTCAGGCATAAGTCTATACAACTGCTAAGCCCAAACGTTCAACAAATAAACCCAGCCCAAGATTGGAAGCATAATACATACCCTCTCTATCCCAACGATCTTGCACACATGGCCCAAGATCAACTAGTACATGACAAGGCCAAACCCATTTTTGTGGTATTAAACTGCTACAAAACACGCATGAAACAAGCAATCAATAATAAACAGGGCAGGCCACTCAGACGACAAAAGATATCCTTAATCTTCATTTTTTACTCTTTACTCTGCACTTTTTTGCATATTATTTCTACTACTGGTCTTTTTCGTATGATTTTATTTATTCGAATACAAAGTATAATAGCACAGATCGGATCTATATAACAACTTCTATCATATCTAGTTTGTATTTGTTTCTTCTTTTTTGTACGATAGCAGCCATCATGCCTATAAATGATATCTTAAATCTTTTAATTCATTTTTCTTTCTGGACATAGCGCGGCAAGAGATTAGACAATTAGTAGGATCAGCTTAGATGTTCTCGCTTCTCCTTTATTCTCTCATGAGATTAGTTCATCTATTCGCCCCACATAAGGGACTGCGACACCGTTGTGACTACCTTTGAGCCTTAGGTCATTTCCCGCCTATATTAACCCCCATGTGGGTTGGTGTGTGTTGGGCGTTCCATTTTGGGGCAAACCTTATCTCGTTGGGACAGAATTGGGGGGGGGGGGGGGGGGGGGGGGGGGGGGGGGCGGCGGGGGGGGGGGGCGGCTAGAGGGCAGCCACATTTTCAAACACAAAGCCCTTATGTTAGACCGTGAGCGTGGTGGTTGGAAGCCATTTAGGTGGATTCTTGCCAGTACCACTGAAACATTAATGATCGCAATTGATAGGTTGATTAGTGTGGGCTGTGTGGAGTATATCGGTAAGATGGGTGTGTGGGTTTTAATAGCTTTGGGGTTATAAGGGTATCTGAAATAAGTTTGGGGGTATAATGGTAGAATATTTTCACGGTAGCAATGATAGGAGAGGGGGTTGTATGGGGTGGGGGATTTGGATAGGTGGCAGTGTCATCAGACTTTCTTTTGTTGTCAGCCTGACGTTCAGCCCAAGTGTTGATCTTTTTGTCCATGAGTTCAGTGGCGAACTCAATGGCATCCTGCATAGTTTTTGGCTTAGTTGCCATCACACTGCCATGGATCGTGTCGGGCAAGCCACCGACATATTTCTCAACTTGGTCTATTTCTTCCGGAAACATCCGATCGCACATTAGTGCCAGTTCTTGGAAACGTTGGCTATAGGTTACCACATCGTTACCCTTTACCTTCAAATTCCACATTTCGAACTCCAGTTTCTTAATTTCGCCCCTTGGGCAGTATTTGTCTGTCATCATCTTTTTCAGTGTCCTCCATGGCATTGCATGGGCAGCTTCAGGAGTAGTGGTCTTAACATGGGAGTTCCACCATGTAAGAGCATTTCCTTGCAGGGTACACGTAGCAAATTTGACCTGGCATGCTACTGTACAGTTGCTTATGCTGTAAACAGACTCCATCTTTTCAAACCACTGAGTGAGTCCAACAACTCCCTCAGTGCCCTTGAAGTTCAAGGGTTGGCATTTTAGGAAGTCCGGGTAGGTGCATTCACGAGCAACTTGCACAGGCCTTCTGGCACCCGTTCCTGAAGTATGGCTATCATCGCCATTCCTGGTTGCATCACGTGCTGCCAGTGCAGCAGTAACGCCTTCGTTAATCATTGCCTGAATTTGGGCATTGGTGACAGATGTAGTGGTATGAGTGTCTGTGACTGGTGTTGGTGTTGCACCTGGGTTTAACCTCGTGGTCCTTCTCTTTGGTGCCATTTTCTTTAAATCACAAGAAAACATAATACCCGTTAGATTTCATAAAATCATAACTATGACATAACATATACACATTAAATAAAACGAGATCACATCACACAGTGAAATGTACAACTGTTATTGAAATTAACCATGGTATAACCAAATCGACATTCATTTATAATAAATTCGATTTCATAGATAACGTAATCCGTCCATTTCATATATAACTTGGAAAAACATACATGTTCGGTTCAGATACAAGATGATTACTACACTTAGGTTACAAGACAAAAGAAACAACCTAAAGCCATACTAGCCGGGATATACCCGTAACACTTAGTATGCTGTACAAGATAGATAATACCTGAACAAAAGACCTATACTGGGTAGCTAAACAAAACAAAAGATCTATACAGTCTGCTAGCTGGGAATAACCCATAATACTTAACAGGCTGCATAGCATAGCTACAACATAACCAAATCTAGGAACTGCTACCAGCCTCTCCTGGTGCATCAGGCTGTGCCGGACCTTTTGCGGGTCCAAGCTGCCTCTGAAACTCGGCCATCTGAGTCTGTAGTCCTTTCAGCAACTCTAATGCCTTAGTCAACTGGACCTGCCTCTGGTAGTCTACCTGTAGCATCTCTAAAGTCAAAACCTAACTCTTACGATCAGCCGCCTGCAACTGTGAAATCACTGCCTGCTGACCCATCACTACAGAACATAATGCCAAGATCTCTAAACGTGTCATATAGCTAACCTCTATGGAGCGTCCCCATGCCTCTCGGGAAACCAGAGCCTCCTGATCTAGTAGTCGTGCAGTCTCATAGTGGTACTGACTATCATCAACCAATGTCCCAACACTCTGATATATCTGGGTCTGCCTGTCTTGAGTATCCTCTATCACAACATAGATATCCTGTGTGTCCTACTCCTGGACTGCAGTAAGCTCAGTCACCCTAGTATTGACCCCTCCAAGGGTCATCGGTGCTACCTCCTTAATAGCCTCTCTCGGGTCTATCCAAACATCTCTAATCCCATAGCTAACCTCCTCGGCTCTCTGTCGTCTGATCTCGGTATCCATAGTACCAATAAACCCATAGTCTGTCCTACGACCTCCAATCAGTCTAGTGGCAGCTATAGCTGAACTCTCTCCAAGCTCGTACCTAGGACCAAGGTCAATACCTAACCTCTTCCGAGGTGGTAGTGTAATCTCGGGCCTGTCTGTCCTGTGGTCAGAAGATAGTAACTGCAAAAGTGGTAATGAAGTGGGTAGTGGTAATGGATGAGAAGTGGATGGTGTCTCCGCTCTCAGCCAGATCATAGCAGCCCGATAGCCCAACGGAAGCATTCTCGGGATAACCCAGAGCCTCCTGATCTAATAGTCGTGCAGTCTCATAGTGGTACTGACTATCATCAACCAATGTCCCAACACTCTGATATATCAAGGTCTCCTTTCCCGATTATCCTCTATCATACATAGATATCCTGCGATGTCCTATTCCTGGACTGCAGTAAGCTCAGTCACCCTAGCATTGACCCCTCCAAGGGTCATCGGTGCTACCTCCTCAACAGCCTCTCTCGGGTCTATCCAAACATCTCTAATCCCATAGCCGACCTCCTCGGCTCTCTGTCGTCTGATCTCGGTATCCATAGTACCAGATAAAACCCAAGTTTTGGCGGTCCAAGTGCCTTTGAAAACTCGGCCATCTGAGTTTGTAGTCCTTTCAGCAACTCTAATGCCTTAGTCAACTGGACCTGCCTCTGGTAGTCTGCCTGTAGCATCTCTAAAGTCACAACCTGACTCTTACGGTCAGCTGCCTGCAACTGTGAAATCACTGCCTGCTGACCCAGAACTCTGAAATCACCCTCTGTCTCCTGTGATCTGCTGACTGTAACTCTGAAATCAATGCACTCTGCGCCACTACCGTAGTACGTAATGACATAACATCTGAACGTGCATAGTCGCTAGCATCCATGGATAGTCCCCAAGCCTCACGAGCCATCTTAGCCTCTCTCTCTATCATTACTGCTAAACGACGATGAACAGGCCTATCCCTATACAACAAGTTGACTCGGCCTCTCAGTTGAGACCGGTCATCTTGAGCATCCTCCATAATACCATACATGATGGTAGTCTCCTGCTCAACAATGGTAGCAAGATCGGTAACCCTCTGATTGACCCCCTCTAGGGTGGTCGGTGCAATCTCATCGATGGCTCCTACCAGATCATCCCATGTATCCGTAATGCCATAGTCTAACTCCCTAGACATCGGATGTCCAGGAGCGACATCTACCATATCGACGAATCCATAAAGGTCTCCCCTTGCTACGGAATAAGGGTCTTCCCTAGCTACGGCAGGTCCGTCCTGCCTAGCAGCACCGGCTGCTGAACTCTCCCCGACCTCATGACTAGGGGTGGGAGAAGCAAAACGCACCCTCTTTCGAAGCGGTAAACAACTCTTGGGAATCTCAATATGAGTAGGGCTATTGGGTGGTGGTGATGGTATAGGTAATGGTGGTGATGGTATCTGTGGTAATGGAGATGATAGTGGAGTAAGTGGTGATGGTGGTGGGGTGGTTAAGGCAAGAAGTCTCTCGACCTCTTCCCTAGGAGGAAGTGATATGGATGGCTCATCCCGGATAGATATCCTGGCAGTCATACGATGTACAGGTGGGACAGAGTCGGCCGGAGCTGGGTGCTCCTCCTCCTCCTCCTCATCCTCGTCCTCGTCCTCATCATCATCATCATCATCATCCCTATCAGCAGGGTAGTCAGCTGGATCCTCCTCCGGATCAAACTCAGGAACATATCCTGGTGAATCTGCAGTGGGTGAGGCAGCAGCAGGTAGTGGCTGCTCCTCGGCCGGGAGTATCTCATCCTCTTGTGGTATGTACTCAGGGTACATCGGCTCAGGAACAAAGTCCAGTGGGGGAGGTGACTGCGGCTCCTCGGGGCCAGGTATGTAGTCAGGCGATGGTGGAACCTCGGGGCCAGGTATGTAGTCAGGCGATGGTGGAACCTGATAAGCAGCCATTATGTAAGCATATGGGTCCTCTGGCATAATGGGTGGTCCATTGACTCCTGGTGAGCCAATGTCTGAATCGTCCTCAACTGGAATGGATACTGATGTGTATGTAACTGTAGAATGCTCAGAATCTGACATGATAATATCTGAAATCAAAATTAGCTTATATAAGTATACTAATATAAGTCTCTCCATCTATTTGTAATTTAAAAATCGTTGTTATAGAGTGAAAACGTTTATAATTATCGTTTTAGTAAAACTAGCATAAGTTTCCAGTTTTAAACCCGTTTCTCGCGTTTCTTACGTCCACGTATTCATATTGAGATGATATATAAAAATATTACTTATTTTATATTTATAACCTTCTGATGAATATAATTTTTACTGTTTAAGACATTTAATAAATTTACTTTATAAATTTAATTTGCGTAAAACGCCGTAAATGCCATAACTACTCGTTTTAATCCTGATTTTAGCGATTCCTTCGACCACGTCCCCGAAACAAAGTTACCCAAATTTTAGAGGTTGTTGCTTTTGAAGAACAATCCGAAGATCTTAAAAAGAAACTTGCTAAAAATAATGAAGCTAAAATGGTTCTTTATAATGCTTTACCTAAAAAGGAATACGAAAGAATTTTTATGTGTAAAACGGCTAAAGATATTTGGCAATCGTTGTTAATCACACATCAAGGTAATAGCCAAGTGAAGGATAATAAAATTGATCTTCCTGTTCAACAATATGAATAATTTACTATCCTTAAAGAAGAATCTATTGATAGCGGTTTTGCTAGATTTAACACTATTATTACTAGTCTTAAAGCTCTTGATGAAGGTTTCTCTAGCAAGAACTATGTTAGGAAGTTTCTTAGGGCTCTACATCCTAAATGGAGAGCAAAGGTCACGACGATTGAAGAATCAAAAGATTTGTCATCACTAGCTCTAGACGAGCTTATCGGTAATCTAAAAGTACATGAAGTAGTCATGGAAAAAGATTTTGAAATTTATAAAGGCAAAAAGGAAATAATTAAGTCCATCGCCTTGAAAGCTAAGAAAGAGTCTAGTGATGATGAAACTTTTACATCCGGAAGCGATGACAAAGAATATGTTATGGCCGTAAGGAACTTTAAAAAATTTCTTTAGAAGAAAGGGTAAATTTGTTAGGCAACCAAGAGAAGAAAAGAAGTCATTCCGATAAAGGGATGAGAAGAAAGGAAAGAGTGACCGAAAATGTTTTAGATGCGGTGATCCAAATCATCTCATTGGCGATTGTCTAAAACCATCTCGCAACAAATATCAAAAGGCCTTCATTGGAGGTTCTTAGAGCGATAGCGAAAATGACGCCGAAGACAAAACTAACGACAAAACTTGTCTCATGGCTCAAACGTCAAATGAGGTAACTCTTAACTCTTCCTACTATAGTGATAATGCATCTTATCTTGATAATGATATTATGCAAATAGAATACAATAACTTATGTGAAATTAGCTTTAAAATCATTAACAAGAATAAAATTTTGAAAACTAAAAGAGATCTTTTAGAAAAATAAAATTAGAATTGAACGAGAAAATTAAGAAACTTGAGAGAAGTAAAGAAATTGAGATTGCGTGTAAGTCATGTAAAGAACTTAAATTGGAAAACGCCAAACTTAAGGAAACTCAAGTTAAATTTGTTAAATTTGATAAAAGCGCTAATTCACTAAGAGAAATGTTAAACAATCAAAAATCACCTAGTTGCAAAATAGGTCTAGGATTTAATAGCGGTTAAGCGTCAACAACCGAAACTAAAACCATGAGTTTTGTTGGATCGTCCGCTGAAAAAGCGATGGACGGATCCACCATAAAGGTGCACGGATCCACCTTACCTGGATCCATGAGTCGCACCAATGGAGAAAAAGGGACAGAACACGTTTTTAGTCCACCTATATCTTCTAGATCGGATTTTGTTATTACTAGGAAGAAACTAATACATAATAGCATTGATGAGTCAAAGAAACCGTCTTTAAAACCATCACTCAAAAGTGGTATAGGTTATGTAAAAACTAAGTCTAGATCAAAAACACCTCCGCCTAAGAGAAATATCTCTTCTCAACCAAGACACAACACACCTTAACCTAGAAGAAACTCTAGAGAACCAATTCATCAAAACTTCTATCCTATGAATTGGAACAATCATCAAAGCCAAGGATTTATACATATGGGAAATTGTATCACATTTTGAATCCTAATCAATTTCAAAAAATGCAAGGGATGTATAACACTAACATTTTCGGACCTATGAGATATTAGGGACCAAACGCTTGAATTTGTTTTTGTTGAAATAGGTATGCTTGAGAACATGCTTGGAACCGGATGAGTGGATCAAAGATAGTGGTTGCTCCAAACATATGATCGGTAACAAGAGTTTATTCTCTACCTACAAAGCATACGACGGAGGTAATGTTGTTTTTGGAAGTAACCTAAAAGGAAAGATCATAGGCAAATGTATGATCTCTAATGACTCTCTTACTATATCTAATGTAGAACACGTAGATAACTCAACATTTAACTTACTTAGTGTCGGTCAAATTTGTGACAATAAGTGTCAAGTCTTATTCACGGAAGAATATAGTGAAATAATTAAAGATGGTAAAATTATAGGAAATGGGATTAGGAAAAATGGTTTATACATAATGAAATTAGTAAATAAGTCTCAAGACAAATTATGTCTCGCCACAGTAGTGGATAATTCTACCTTATGGAATAGAAGACTTGGTCACGTAAATATGCGTTTAATTCAATCGTTTTCATCTAAAGAATTAGTTAGAAACTTACCTAAGATAAAATATGATAAACATTTTTGTGATATTTGCAAAATTGGGAAGCAAGCTCATGCAAGTCATAAAGATAAAAATATGGTTTCCACTACAAGATGTTTAGAATTGTTACATATGGACTTATTTGGTCCATTGGCAATTAAAAGCTATGGAGGTAATCTATACACCTTAGTTGTAGTAGATGATTATTCTTGGTATACATGGACTATATTTCTAAATACTAAAAATAAAGCTTTTGAGAAGTCTGAAATATTAAGTAGGAAAATTCAAAGCCAACTAGGTAGTTCTATAATAGCTATTAGAAAGGATCATGATCGGGAATTTGATAATGAAGTACAATTCAGAGCTTATTGTGATGCACAAGGCATTACTCATAACTTCTTGGCTCCATGTACTCCACAATCAAATGGGGTAGTAGAAAAAAAGAATAGGACCTTACAAGAGATGTCTAGGACTATGCTTAACGAACAAACTATTCCACAAAAGTTTTGGTGTAATGTCGTTGATACGTCAACTTATATACTAAATAGAATATTGATTCGACCAATACTAGGAAAAACCCTTATGAAATATTTAGAGGTAGGAAACCCTCTTTAGAAAATATTAAAGTATTTGAAAGCAAGTGCTTCATCTTGAATACTAAAGACTATCTAACCAAGTTTGACCCAAAGTCATACGAATGTGTTTTTTTAGGATATTCTCAAAATAGTAAAGCTTATATAGTATTAAATAAACATACAATGAAAGTCAAAGAATCAATCAACGTGATATTCAATGAAAGTCCTCCTCCTACCAAATTATCACCATTGGTTGATG
>BQNB010209845.1:0-10309 GCA_026074375.1 Tanacetum coccineum
AGAATTTCCATTTATTGGTGAATTTCATTTTGTGATTTAGTTTCTATTTGTTTTTAGCATTTAAGGAAGTCAGAAAAATATATTTTATTGCTCCGAGAGCGTAAATATGATTAATTTTGTATTTTTCATCGTTTCCCTGAGTTTTTGTAAAAACCGTGTTTAAAGGTCGTGTTTTACGAGGTTTAACGTTTTATGAAGGGTTTTTAACTATATTTAGTGGGACAGAATAAAAATTTTACAAAATATGGTGACCTGTGTTTTATTGGCCGGCTATGCCTAACAAGAATAACCATTTGTATTAAAATTGCAAGGACTTATGAAATGAGGGGTTAAAATTGCCAATTGATCAAACTTGTATTCTATAAATAGACATACACATACACTTATAATTCTTTTACAATTTTTTCACTTCACTTGCTCTCTCCCTCCTCCTTGTCCATTCGAACTAGCATACACACACAAACATTGCCATATCAAATTTATTACTTACATGCATTATAATCCACTTACACCATATTAATCTTTGTTCAATCCTCTACATTTCCCACTAAATAGTAAACCACACATGCAATGAGTATTTTAAGAAGTTGAGGTTTTTGGTCAAGTTCTATTGATTTGGTTATAGGTGGTTTTCTAGTAGCAGATTGGTTGTTTATTTTGAAGTGTTTTGATTTTGAAAAGGTTGTTTTGGGTTTCTTGCTTGGTTCGTCTGTACGTTTTGGTCAAAGGGGAAACCCATAGTCAAGTACTTGTTCTAGCTTTGGTGATTTGTTTAACTGATGTAATGTTGTTGATTTATTTGATGGTTATACATGTATGTGATTGTAACAAGTTTGATTCAAAGTGCAAAACGTGTTTGAAAGTATTAAGTATGAACAATAAGTTGTGATAGTTTTTAGTACATGTTATTTAAGACTATTAAACATGTTGGAATGGGTAGGATTTTGGTAAAAATATTTTTGGTATACTTTGTGTTACCTTTGTTGACGCAGAAATTTGATTTACCATAGCGAGTCGAGAAATTTTTTGACATCTAAATTAGGCTTTGAATATATAAAGGGTTTGAATCTAAGGTATTTTTTAACAAGAACTGCAGCAATGGAAAATTGGGTTAGATCTGAGGAGATGTAAAGAAGAAAGCGTGAGTGTAAAGAAACTGAAAAAAAGAACTGAAGAAGCAAGTTGAGCCACACACATTCCTTCGTATGCAAAATGAACGAGTCGAGAGAGATCTCTATTGGACTAGAGTTCGAGCTCATGAGTTCTATCCAAGAGATAAATACGTAGGGATTTGTGTTTTGAAGAAAAGACCGAATGAAGCTAGTGATGATCTAATGAAGATGAGAAAGTCCTTTGTCTGAACCGCGAGGATCTTCTCCTGATTGTATAGTTGTAGTTTCAATTGTAGTTTCTTTTGGTTTTGTGGTAACACTAAAACTGAGTCCTCATTGTAGAACTAGTACTAATGGTTTAGTTAACTATATGTATCATTTCATGAAACAATGCAACTAGGTATTAACTCCCTAATGTGATGAAAAAGGAATGACTATCTATTGAATTTGACACTTGATTTGTGTGCCGTTGTTGTGGTATGATTTCATAATATCATGTGATTGAAGTATCATAGTTATGAATGCTTACCAGGATGTGTTTTCTGTGTGACATGACAGAATCATCCTCCAAGTCGCTCCTATGACACAAGCTGATATTCTCAGAATGACAAGGAAAGTGTTGAAGTCGCTAATGCTGCAGAGCGAAGTCAAGGCAAGCTGAATGTTAGAACGATGCCTAGTGGATCCTGGGCCAGTTCGAAGGTCTCACACTGCACCTGCCTGTTCGTGAGTGCCACTTTGCTGGCTTTATGAACGGCAATCATGCTAGGCCATTTCGTGGGTTGAATGACAATAATTCAAAGGTGTTCGAGAAAACTGAGAGTGTTTTCGAGATCAGTGAATGTACAGAAGGTAAGAAGGTAAAGTTTACTACTGCTACATTGGAAGGACCAACAGTATTACTTGTGAAAACAAATGTGCAACTAAGGCATTTGTTGGAGACTGTTGGAACCAAAAACCTGGACTAGATGAGCCACTATACTGTTGAGATTTGTCCGAGTACGAAGATATAATAACATGGAGCACGAGTTAGTGAACTTGAAGGGTTAAGCGAGTAGACATTGTTGCTTATACCAGAAGGTTCAACAGCTTGCAATGGATGTGACCGTGAAGGAGAGCCTGAAAAGTGAAGGGTTGAGATGCATGATATTTAGGTTTAAAAACGATAACAACAAGGTGAAGTAACAGCGTATAAGCCTGCTGATTTGAACGAAGCCGTACTAATGGCTCATAAGTTGATTGAGCAGAAGTCGCAACGAGAAATGAAATAATTTTTGGAAGTGAAGAAGTAAAAGTGGAAAACCTTCAATGTGGAAATAGTAGTGAAATGGCAATCACAAGGATAACTCTCCGTCAAAACTGTTGCAGAATCAACCAAAAGCAAGGAAATGCGCGAGCCCTTGGTTACCGCTCCTAGTGATGGAAAGCTTCCTTTATTGTGATCGTTGGTTTTACTCGGCCATGTCGACCGTGTACGATTAAATGTCACAAGTTGGAACGGTTTGACATAAGGCAAGGGTATTGCAAGGAGAAGAGTTGTTGCTACGGTGCTAATGCTCAAGCCTATTTGGACATTATTTATAGATGTGGTGACAAGGTCCAAACTAGAACCTGATTCCCGAAGAAAGGTTAAGCAAAAGAATAGGAGAAGTTTCGAGGTCGATAGCTTAGGCAAGTTAGAGGAACGTTGATGACCGATAGGTCCATTATGGTTACTGGTACTTTCTACTAAATATCGATATGATTCTGTTTTATTTGAACATTCCGATAGGAGGTATTGAGTGAACCTTAGATTAGTTCAATGCTCCGATTATCACACGATTAAAATAGAGATAGTTATGAAGTAGGATTTAGCTGACGGAAAGGTATTAGTACGTACCCTGTTTTAAAGGTTGCTCTATTGGATTTAGTGAATCCATTTAAACAAAACAAAAAATTATTATTTTTTAGTCATTTTATTTTTTTTTTTAAATCGATCTTACGCCGATGACTTGTACCATTTGATACGTCAATCAATTGGTATGGATTGGCTTGTCCAAGCACGGTACTTATTCGATTGATGTGTGTGAGTGAAAGTTATCGTATACCGTATGGAATAAAACTTAAATTATTGAAGGTGACAAAGTGGATTCCGCACTCAGATTGAAGATTATTTCGTGTATCAAGGCACGAAGTATGTAAGCAAGGTTGTCATTTTTTTTTTTTTGCACACCATTACGAGGAAGTAAATCGAAGGAAAACGAATGAAGGATTGCCTGTAAAATCATGCTTCTGAGTGTTTCTTGAGGAGCTCCATGACTACCACCACCAGAAGGCAAGTAGAGTTCAGAATTGGATCTAGCAACTGGGGGCGCTACTCCGTTGCCTGCACCGTATGATTAGCCCACCTGTCAGATGAGAGAGTTGTCGGTACAATTGCAAGAGCTGTTGGAGAAAGGATTTATTCGTCCGAGTTCATCACCGTAGGGAGCACCGGTGTTGTTTGTAAAAAAGAAAGATGGATCTTTCAGGATGTGTATAGATTATCGCGAGTTGAACAAGTTGACTATCAAGAATCGTTATCCTCTTCCAAGAATTGATGATTTATTTGATCAGTTGCAAGGTTCGAGCGTGTATTCTAAGATCGATCTACGATCGGGATATCACCAGTTACGCATTCAAGACGAAGACATTCTAGAATACTGCATTTAGAACTATATGGTCACTTTAGTTTCCAAGTTAATGTCCTTTTGGGATTATGAGTGTTCATAACGGTTTGACTCGAAAAAACGCCGATCCAAATGACTTCAGTGAAATGGGTTTTGGCTTATTTAGGTGTTTGGGATTTTGGTGCACCACGAAATACATACGTTTTATGGGTCAGGATTTGGGTTCAAAATTTCCTATTTTGGTTTCCACCTCCGATACCAAGACTAAAAGGCGTTTATCTGATTTAATAAATTATACTTTTATAACATAGAAACCTTCATCCTAAAATTTGGAATGAGAAGATTTGCTAAATCCAGACTTTTAAACTGTGAATGTATCTATCATATGCCCAAAGTTACGCACACAAAATCACGAAGAAATTCTGAAAGGCGGAGTCAATGATTGTAATCCTAGTAGATAGGTATACTGAAAGAGATGTCGGAAGATGAGTCAATAATTTGTATATACTGATTGGTGGAAGGGTTAACAGCCCGAGGGATTTCCTGTGTGTTCCTTGCATAGCTAGAGATTCCGGTAATTCCCATTCTTCAAAACGGTGGCTTCCGAATCGTGTTTAGCACCGTGGAAAGGGTGCAATGGAAATTGCGTTTAACAAGAGTTCTCTAACTCCTTCCTGTTTATTGAAAGTCTAATCTCACCCAAGATTGGGTTCGTGAAAATTCCTATGGGTTAGATTATGCATAAAATTGGATGAGATACAAAAGATGGAAGAAGGTAACTATATCTTACTATTAAACAGTTATTTATCTTTCTTAATTATTCACTTAAACTTAAATTATTGTATGATATATAACGACATACCTAATTTTTCATGTGAAGAAGCATATGAAAGAGGAAACAGTGTTTTTGAGAGGAGCATGAGTATGATGGATGGTCTTAATTGAGTTGTTTTGGTTCTTTAAATTTTGAGTATGGATTATTTTCTGGTTTGATTAGTTTGTTTGTTTTGAACCCAACATGTCTTGTTTTGGTTGTTGGTTTTTACGAACTTGATATGATGTACTGATGACTTGATATTAATCAATAATCAGTGTGTTATTATTTTACCATATTTGTTGCAACCTTGGTGTGGATGTTTTATTAAGTTTGAATAATGTTAAGGATAATTACCTTTTATAGATCAATCTCTTATTTGGTTTTATGGAGAACCGACCCAAATAACCCGATTACTTATTTGGTTTGGTTCGGTTCGGTTTTGATTGATTTGGTTTGGGTATTGGTTGGTCAAAAATATTTTAAAAAACAGAATAACCCAAACCGACTAACCCTACTAAACCGTAAACCGCCCGAACGTACACCCCTATTTTGGATTAACTAATTCACCAACTGTGTTTTATTGACTATGTATGAACCGAAGTATGCAATGCCATATCTTGATAAGTTGATCATAGTGTCAATCGATGAATTTTGGTTTATTCCGAAGGACGAAGAAGAGCATGCAAGCATTGGAAGATTATTTTGGAGCCTGCTGAAGAAATAGAGATTGTTACCCAATATTTGAAGTGTGATTTTTTGCTAGAATATCGATAACAATTTCTGGGTCAATGAAGGATCGTAGTGGTGTTCATGTTGATCCCTTCCCATAGATCGGAAGACATTAAGCAGTTGTGTGCACCAACACGCCGACGAAGGTGAGGCAATTTTCTTAGATGTGAACGGGTAATTATCGAGGTTTAATTTGAAGGTGTTTCTTAATAAAAGATTTCTAATCCACTGCCTAAAGTTGACTCAGAAAAATAAGAATACGTAATTGTGGAAAAGAGAACAAAGCTTTTTCAAAACGTTATGAAGCAGAAGTTGTGTAGTAACCATTTTAGCAGTATGCCCGAGGAACGGAAGATTTCATGTGTACATGTGACGCAACTCTTAAAATTTATGAGCCGTGGATGATTGCTATAAGAGCATTAAAGCTAGAGCGTATGCCTTCTTAGACAATTGAAGGTCCACGAAGAGTAATAACACTACTCTCACGATTTGGAGTTAGATCCAGTTGTTTTTCCTCTTAGAGTAATGGAGACATTATTTTATATGGGAACGCAGATTTGTGGTTTTACCGATCACAAGAGCCTACGATATATCCGAATCAAAAGAGTCGAACTGGGAGACAACGAAGTATGATTTGTTGAGTGATTACGATTATGAAATTCGGTATCAACCTAAAAGCATAAGTGGTGCTGAGACGCCTTAATCGAAGGGAAGGGGAAAAGCCGATGCTGTTTCAAGCTTTTGATGATATGACTTTCACAATGATTTACCGAAGCAGATCAACCATGCCATGGAGAAGCCTGTAAACTAAAGAATGTACAAGCAAGAAAATTTAGGGAGAATGATAAGCGCCGATTATTCTGAATTATCGCCCTGAAGGAACATGTTGTTTATGGGAATCTGTTTGGTTGCCACGATTGGTGGATTGCGATATTTGGTTATGCATTATCGCATAAGACTAAGTATTCTCGTCCATTCCCTGATACGGATAAGAATGTATCAAGAATTATGAAGTTGATTATAATTAGGTTGGCCGAATCTAAAAGCAGATCTTTGCCGTCACGTATGTTAGTAAGAATGATTTGACTATGTGAGAAAGTTAAGGCCGAGCAGTGACAGAAACCCGTGCTGGGGGTGCTGCAACACCCTTGAGATATCCTGTTTGGAAGTGGAAAGAAATTACTAATTTATTTATGAGAGTTGTGACTGCCGATTGGGTATACCACGATTTGGGTTATTGTCGACCGCCTAACCAAATCAGCTCATTTCCCTGCCTATGAAAAAAAACGTGATAGTATGGAGAAGACTCACCCGACTGAATTTGATGAATAGTGTGAATGCATGTGCACCTATTTCGTTCATTTCGGATCAATCTAGCCATTATACATCAAATTTTGGGAGATACGCTTCAGAGGGCGTTAGGTAGAACAAATTTGGACTATGAGTACCACTTACCTCCCTCAAACGATGGTCCAAGTGAAAAGGACAATCAAACGCTGGAAGATATGTTTGCCGTGCACTGTGTATTACTTTTGGAAATAGTTGGTGATCGCCATTTTCCATTGGTCGAGTTCCATATAAACAATAGTTATCACGCAAGAATTAAGGCTGCCCAAATGAAAGCTTTTGTACAAAGAAACTCTAGATCACCTGTAAGTGCTGGAGTGAGGTAGCGGATAGCCCATTCTACCTGACCAATTTGATCCGCGATACACTGAGAAGATCATACCAGATAAAAAAATCATTTGTTAGCTGACACGTGAGTCTCCAGAAGAGTTTAAGCGGATAAAGACCTGAAGTCGTTGAAATTTGAATTGGTGATATTGGAATTAAATTTACAGATTAAATTTTTATATTATGATGATTTTTGTTTTTTATCTCAGTTTAGATATGTAGTGGCTCCAAGTATCTGGCATGGAAGGGCGTATGTGGTTCGGACAGCGCTGACATTAAGTCCATGATACAATTAGGCATTTTCAGATTGTAGCTCAGAGTGGGTCATGTAGCTATAACATTGGAGATTGCCTAAAGAATTGAAGGAATTCATAGACTATTTCATGATTTCGAACTTTAAGAAGTGTTTAACGAAGTGATGTTATTAGTTCCGAGGGAAGAAATTCAACTAGATGTATAAGATGCATATGAATTGAGGAACCAGTAGAAATTATTGATAAAGAGTTAACGACTTAAAAGCAGAGTCAGATGCCTATAGGTTAAAGTTCCGTTGGAATTCTTAAAGAGTCAGAGTTTTACATGATAACGGAGGATACAGAATAACAAAGAAGTACCCTCATCTCTTTACAAAAGTAAGCAAAGCGGAGAGGAGTGATGAAATGATGAGTGCCGGGACGTCACTCCCTAAAGGTGGGGAGAATGTAACAACCCGAGTTTCAGGTCAACGTCTATCCCTAGCCTAAGATAGTTATTTTTAATTACGTAAATAATTATAGTCGTTATGCTATATGTGGTTGATGAGAATTTCCATTTATTGGTGAATTTCATTCCGTGATTTAGTTTCTATTTGTTTTTAGCATTTAAGAAAGTCAGAAAAATATATTTTATTGCTCCGAGAGCGTAAATATGTTAATTTTGTATTTTTCGTCGTTTCCCTGAGTTTTTGTAAAAACCGTGTTTAAAGGTCGTGTTTTACGAGGTTTAACGTTTTATTAAAGGTTTTAAACTATATTTAGTGGGACGGAATAAAATTTTTACGAAATATGGTGACCCGTGTTTTATTGGCCGGCTATGCCTAACAAGAATAACCATTTGTATTAAAATTGCAAGGACTTATGAAAGGAGGGGTTAAAATTGCCAATTGATCAAACTTGTATTCTATAAATAGACACACACATACACTTATAATTCTTTTACAAATTTTTCACTTCACTTGCTCTCTCCCTCCTCCTTGTCCGTTCGAACTAGCACACACACACAAACATTGCCATATCAAATTTATTACTTACATGCAATACAATCTATTTATACCATATTAATCCTTGTTCAATCCTCTACAAATCCTACTAAGAAAACCTCACATGCAATGAGTATTTAAGAAGTTGGGTTTTTGGTCAATTTCTATTGATTTGGTGTATAAGGAAGTGTTTCTAGTTGTTAGATTAGTGTTATTTTGAAGTGGTTTGATTTGAAAAGGGGTTTTGGTTGGTCTTTGTGGTTCGTCCGATTCTAAGCAACAAGGGGGAAGCAAAGTCGAGTCTTGTTATAGCTTTGTGAGTGTTTACTTGTTATTTGTTGATTCATTTGATGATTATTACATGTATGTAATTGTCGCTAGACGATTCATGTGCAAAATGGGTTTGAAAGTATTTCAAGTATGAACATGTGTTTGATAGTTTTAGTACATGTTTTTAGGCTAGTTAAACATGTTGGAATGGTTGGATTTTGGTAAAAATGAGTTTTGGTATGACTTTGTGTTGACTTTTGTTGACCAGAAAGTTTGACTTGACCATAGCATGTTGAGAAATTTTTGAAATCTAAATTAGGCTTTTGAATATGATAAAGGATGTTCTAAGGTCCATTTTGATATAAGGTAGGCATTGTAACTCTTAAAAACAAAGATTTTACGGCCGAGTCAAGTTTGGGTTATTTTTGGGTAAAAATTCAACTACGAAGTTTGACTTTTAAAAGTCAAACTTGCGTATACTTTTGAATATAGTTTATAACAAGCAAAGGATTTGTAATGTTAGTTAAACTAAGATGAAATGATAAGTTTGGGTTATATTATCTTTACTTTCGGCAAGCTTTCTAAAAATGAAAACTTTATTGAAAACGTTGTGATATTGTTAAGTAAGTCAAAGCGAAATGTTTTGTGTCGCCCTTGGAGATTCTAGTATATGATTGTATATACGTAATGGTGATATATATATATATATATATATATATATATATATAGGGATGGGTTCTAGGGAAAACCATATTTTGCTAAAAAACTCAGAAAACTCAAAAAACCAAATAGATGCCCTAAAAAAACCAAACATATGCCCTAATTTTTTCAGACTAAAAATTGGTTTTTTAGGAAAATATGGCATCGATATAATGTCTGTAAAAAACTCAAAAACCAAACAGATGCCCTAATTTTTTCAGGCTATATAAAAGATTTTTTAGGGCATCTGTTTGGTTTTTTTGGGTTTTTACAGAGAGTAAATCGAGGCCATATTTGCCTGAAAAAACAATTTTTAGCCTGAAAAAATTAGGGCATCTGTTTGGTTTTTTTAGGGCATTTGTTTGGTTTTTCTGGGTTTTCCACCAAAATTAGGTTTTCTCATGATCCCATCCCTATATATATATATATGTATATTTATATAGAGAGAGAGAGGGGGGGGAGGGATAGAGAGAAGGTTAAAATAAAAAGACAAATATCCGTGAGAAGAATAAATAAAAATATTTTAAAAAGTTCTCAAAAAATTCTAAAAAACTCCACAAAATCAGGTATGTTGGTGCATAAAACTTTTGTAAAATAAGTTTTTCTAATTTTGAGTTTTTATACGTTTTTTTAATGCACAAAAAAAAATTTAATGCGCATAAAATTTTTGATGCACAAAATTTTCAACTTGTTATAGGTTGATGCCCAATAAAATTTTGATGCAAAAAGTTAAAAGAAGTTGGGTACAAAAACGAATTTTTGATGCACAAAAAAATAGGATTTAATGCACAAACGTTTTTTTTCGGCAAAACTTTCCACTTTTAGAAAAAATTCTTTCACAACTTTTTTATGCACCAACATGCACGATCTTGTGAAGTTTTTTCAGAATTTTTTGATTATTTTTTTCAAACAAAAAAATCTTTTTATCATTCTCACAAATATTTGTCTTTTTATTTGATCTTTATATCCTATATATATATACACACATACACACACATATATATATACACGCACACATATATATACACACACACACACACACACATATATATATATATATATATATATATATATATACATGTATATATATATACATGTATATATATATACATATATATATATA
>BQNB010209846.1:0-10309 GCA_026074375.1 Tanacetum coccineum
ACCTACAGGTCATGTATTCACTTAAGTAGGACTTAAGTGGAAACCAACAGGCAGAACTTTCACTATAGTTGGTAACTCATGCCCTTTAACTATGATCACTTCAACTAACGTAGTGCCTCATAAGAAAACCACTTCCCACTCAGTTGAAACACAAAAACCATAGCTTAAAGTCTATAGCAGGAAACCCAAAATGTTAAAAATGTAGGTTCGAGTAAAAAGGCTAAGATTGTAGAATCTAAGAATGCTAACCACTCTGAACCCAATCATACTTGGGGATCCAATGCTACAGATATTCCATCGTCTTCTTCTCTTATCATGACAGGTTGTCTAAATTATTCTCTGGTATCTGGACTCCAGATGTTTGAAACATATGACAGGGAACCGCTCTCAGCTCATGAACTTTGTTAGTAAATTTTTGGGTATAGTTAGATTCGAGAACGACCATATTGCAAGGATTATGGGGTATGGTGACTATCAGCTAGAAATGTAACTATCTCAAGAGTACACTACGTCGAGGGGCATGGACATAACTTATTTTCTGTTGGTCAATTTTACGACGCGGATCTTAAAGTCGCATTTTGGAAAAACACTTGCTTTATTTGTAATTTAGAAGGTGTTGATCTACTTTCAGGATCCCGAGACATAAATTTGTACACAATTTCTCTTGATGACATGCTTAAAACATCTCCGATCTGTCTTCTATCCAAAGCGTCAAAGACTAAGAGCTGGTTATGGCACCATCAGTTATCACATCTCAACTTCGGTACTCTTAACAAGCTAGCTAAAGACGGTCTTGCACGAGGCATTTTAAGACTTAAATTTCAGAAAGATCATCTGTGTTCAACATGTACATTAGGAAAAAGCAAGAAATCCTCTCATCAACCCAAAGCTAAAGACACTAACCAAGAGAAACTATATCTTTTGCATATGGATTTGTGTGTCACGAGTATTAACGGAAAAAGGTATGTTAGGATTTGAGATTTGATGATTACAAAACCACATATGAAGAAAAGAAGAAAGATGAAACAACAAGGACTTAATGTGCAATATTAAGTTAGCTTTTTATCAAAGCTAGGTTTTCTTGTAAACCCTAGCCTCTCTAGTATATAAATAGAGGTAGGGTTAATAGTTTCATATCCATCATAGTTAGATCTCTCCAATAAGAGTCTAATAGTTAGCTTATTAGTTTGAGTAATAGTTGGTTATCTAGATAGCATAATCGACTGATTAAAGTCGAATAGTTTATAGTTTATTAGTATGAATAAAGAAAACCTTATGATAACATTGATGTTCTTATTTGTTATTCCGTTGTGCTTTATATCATTCAATGTTATTATATTCTAGATGGGCAAAACGATCTATGAAGCCTACAATAAGGTTTTAACAGTTGGTAACAGAGCGGGTTGCTCTTGATATCTAGGATTAAAAGGTTTTGATATGACATGTTGCTTGTTCATATTGTTTCTAAAGGCCACTAGACCTGATGTGTTGATATTGGGGTTTTTCCAACCCTAATTGTGAAAAAGATGAGGTTTGATCATATTTTTATCTTTACTTGATTTGATTTTTGTTCATAAGCTGTTAGTTGCATCTGGTAATGAATAATTAGTATTGATCTGGGATCAATCGTTATTATTATTGTTTCGACTGGCTATTGGTGAGTTGGTCAGGGATCGACGATGAACCCTAGCTATGATGCAATTAGCATGACTTGTAGGCATTATTTCAGAAAAAGAAGAGGTGATGATGTGATCTGATTATGTAGCCTGGTATGTTTTTGGCTAATGGAGCAGCAGGTACGTTTGGATTCAAAGATAGCACCAAGTTTTGTGTATTACAGCACGTTGCAATGGTGAACATGAAAACAAGGGTTTCTCCCCAAACTCTAATTCATGTGGCTGTTTGATGATTGTGGGTTCGTGATGTTATGGTTCGTGGCTTGATATAGAAGCAGCAGGGGATATCAAAAGAACCAGCAACATTAATGATTGACGAGAAACCCTAATACTTGTTTTAGGGTATGTGCGAACATGTAGCAAGTCTTTTTTAGATTTGTGGTTATCAGGAAAGAATTGATACAAAACTTGTGTTTATGGTCTTGGATGTATGGCATGAACAGGAAGTTCAAACCCTAAGCTTTAGGGTTTTGGATTCGCTTGTGTAAAGGTAGCAATGGAAGTCGCATGGTGCTGTGATTAAAATGGGATTTAATGACACTTTCTTGTTAATAAGAGTGTCACAAAAGGACCATGAGAGGAAGGAGCTCAAAGAAAATTTTAATACTGCTAGTTTGATGGATTAATACTGCTGCCTTTTTGTTAGTACTGCTGAGATGTATAGCACGTGGTTATAACAGTAGGTTGCAACTAATTTATGGGTTTAAATTTCATTGGGACTACGTATATAGAAATGATGATGGGCCATTCGTGTGCTACATTGAGTTGGATGAATATTTATCTTGGGCATGCAGATACTGTTTGGGCTTGTTATATATACTTTGTGCTGCCAGGTTACTAGTTACTACTGCTTGTTTGTATAATTAAAACTATTGTTCACGTGATGAGCACTTTTGAATATATTATTGTTGCCTGGGGCTCGAACTGGATAATGGAAAGTGTGTACAGCTGCGATTGAATAAAGAAGCAACAAGGATGAAGTCACATAGACGTGGGATGATGACACACGAATGTGTTTGGGGCTGAATTTGTCATGAAGGTAATTTAATCATGCTCATTTATTTGATTTAAATGCTGCTTGACGTGATTTAATACTGTTCGGAGTTAGTACTGTTCGAGCAAAAGGTTAATATCGCTCTATATAGAGTTAGTACCGCTCTATATAAAGTTAGTACCGCTCGGACTTGCGACAACACAGTGACAAAATAGCAACAGACAGCGTCACTATTACCTATGGGAGGAAGGAGTCCTCTGTTTTGTGACAGCTTTGCAACGACACAATGATAGTTTTAGTGACTGTTTTGGGACAGAAATATGGTCACTAAATGACATTTTTGGATTGTACCAATTGGTTTGTCCGATATAGCTAGTTTGTACCGCTAGCTTTGGCAGATATCGGATGACACATTTTTTTTAGGTTGTTGGACGCATTTGGGTCTCGAACGATGATAAAGTTTATGGTTTGTTTTGGAGAGTAATTATGAATACATTTGATGCAATGGCTTTTTAATCAATTATGTAACAAGGGTAACCTTTTTTGTTACGTACAAACAAGGATTGCAATTAGATCGCCGGCTGAGGCAACAGTCACATAAGAGAGGATGATGTTATTGCACTTAGATGATTTTCATCAATAATTACTACTTAGAGCATACTAAGTTTGAGATTCAAGAGATGGTTAGCATACTTTCAGGGGAAGCTTATTGTTAACATGTTTAACCATCTACATGTACCACTTAATGGGAAGTGTTCACAAGTTGCTTATCTATAGAAGACCCCTATTAGAGGATTACAAAAAGGGGAAGAAGATCAGATGTCCCATATTTAATGATTACAAAAAGGGGAAGATGTCTTATGGTTTGCATCTTATTTTAAAGTGGTGACATGAACAAGATGATCTTATTTCAAGGGAAGCCTTTTGAAGATTGTTTCATACATGAAAAATTGTTTATGTAATATCAAAATAGGGGAAGATTGTTGGGATTTGAGATTTATGATTTACAAAATCTCATTATAAAGAAAAGAAGGAAAGATGAATACAACAAGGACCGAATGTTGCAATATTAAAGTTTGATTTTTATCAAAGCTAGAGTTTTCTTGTAACACTTGGCTTTCTAGTATATAAAGAGAGGTTGGGTGAATGTTTCATATCCATCATTTTTAGAATTCTCTCCAATGAGAGTCTAAATAGTTTAAGCTTATTAGTTTATGTATTGTTAGTTATCTAGATAGCATAGTCGACTGATTAAAGTCGATTAGTTTTATAGTTTATCAGTATGAATAAAGAAACATTGTGATAACATGATGTTCTTATTTGATTATTTACGTTGTGCTTTATGATCATTCAATGTTATTATATCCTAGATCGGGCAAAACGTTCTTTGAAGCCTAACAATTAGGCTTTAACACTCTTGTTTATCTTTAATATGCTTGGCTAAACTCTTCTTTGTGTTTATTTATGATTGTATGAAACCTAGAATGTAGATCTTAGTGGTGTTGCTTCTTGTGTGGATGTGATGGTTAGCTCTACGAGACCAGCTTTTTGTCTGTATCGATGTTGATATGTTAGGGGAAACATGATTGTGTAGAAAGGATACCATCGGGTAACAGTCTTCATACTACCTTGCCCCCTAATATGGTTGATCCACTTTTAATATATTTCACATGCACTTAGTGTACTCCTAGGGTCCATGTAATAGTCTTCATACTACCTTACGTGTGCGTTGCTCTAGCGGAATACTAAGTAGATAGCGGGTTCGTGTAATTCGTTCATGACTTAGGAAATAGTTGCACAGATCATTACAAGGGTGACAAGGCAACAACACTAGGAGAAGCAATCTAGGGAGTAATACATGATTAAATAAACACAGTCTTTTATCTTATTGTTATCACCAGTAGCGTAGAATATATTTAGTTTAATAGCTAAAACCAACCACCTCTCCAATTATATAATTTACTTGTTTTCTATAAAATACAAAAATATAAAAATAATCTTCCTTCAACCCTTAGAATTCTATTAGACCGTGATCAAGCCTTCCCAACCTATTCCCTGAGTAAACGATAACAACTCCCTGAGTCTTGCCTATACTACTACTACAACGATTAGGTGCTCTGCCTAGGGAGTTGTAAAACTTCTTGTAGAAGTCCAACGACGACCACATCAATCACCATGAGAAAGGTAAATATTCTTAGCTCTTTAGATGAAGATGCTGATTGGCAAAATTATCTTAAGTATATAATATTGATCTTAAGTTTGTTGAAGAGCAAAGATTAAACTTACTATCAAAATACAACAAAATTGTTTTTGAATTAAACAAGTGTACAGATGAACTACTAATCTTAAAACAAGTTAAGCTTGATGTTGTCACTTTTCAAATTCAAAACACTAAACTTACTAAGTTAAATCATGCTCTTCAAGAACAACTCAAAAAATAGAAAAAGATCAATGGAAAATGGCTAACCAGCTCAAAAAAGGTTAGTCAATGCATCATTGAGCAAATTCCTCACCAAAAGAAGAAAGTTCTTGGTGGTGAATTGTTCACTAAACTATCATCAAAAATAAATAAAAATGAAAATCTTTTCATTCCTGCTTCCATGGGTTATGACCATAAAATGGTCTCTAAATCCAAAGACTAGGTTGAGAGACTCAATCCTGACAGCAAAATTCCAAACTTTAGTGCTAGAAGAATTCTATTCCATGAAAGTCAGGTTGTGAATGAGTCTCTTAAACCCACTGAAACATCAACTAACCCTGAATCATCCAAAGATTCTGAAGGAGAATCACTTACTCCTTTACCTCCCCTGAAAATTCTTTAGGGAGCTTCACCAAGCTCAAAGGTAATGTCATTAACCTTTCAACCCCATTCTCCAAAAGAAAGACCAGGCTTAGGTATCATGAAACATACAAAGCCTAAAATATAAGATTCTTTAAACAAGAATGTTTCAGTAACTGTCACTGTTAGTGAAACTGAGCCAACCACACCTTCAGTTCCTACTAAAGTCAAGAACACTGAACAAGAATCAAAGATAAATGAATTAACTAAACTTGTTTAGATGTTAATTGATGAAAAGGTCAACTCTACCCAAAAGACTCAAGAGACTGAGTCATCTAAGGTAGTTGACTCATCAAAAATGAGTCAAGATTCTAAACCAAAAGTTCAAAACTCTGGCTCATCTAAGTCACTCAGGCCAAAGCCTATTCAAAAACCACAACTTAAGTGTGAACTCTGTTACTATACCAATCACTCAACTGATGATTGCCATAGGATTCTCTACTGCATGATATCCAAAAAGGAGGCTCATAGGACCTCAGATCATGAAATTTATACTACTTCACTAAAAAGGAGTGAAAACTACAAGGCTTAGCCTTATCAGTATTCATCTCCTTCTAAGCAGATCCTGAAAGCAAAGGCAAAGCCTTTCCCACCATCCACACACTGTAGTTTTAATGATCACAGACCTGATGATTGTAGAAACTACCCTAAGTGTGATATTTGTCAAAGTTATGATCACTTTACCTTAAGACACAATCGTGTCATTAATATAAGAGGATAAATACTAGCTGAGTCCTCTCAATCTAGTGAGTCTTCAATTGGTGTAAAGTGTAATACATGTGGAAGCACTGTACACTCCACTACTGACCATAATGAGTTTGATCCTTTCAAAAGAGGCAAGAAAATTCAAGCTATAAAGACTAGGGAGCCCACCAAAAAGTAGGTTCATAAAAGAAACTAACCTAAGTTTATTATTTGTGCAGAGATACATCAGGGAGCCCATTTAGTACCTGGATAGTAGATGCTCAAGGAGTATGACTGGTATCAAGAGTTATCTGCACAAATATGTTGAGAAATCAGGTCCTAAAGTAGTGTTTGGTGATAACTCATCTTGTATGACTGAGGGATATGGTTTAATAAACTGTGGGGGTATTATTTTCACTAAAGTAGCCTTTGTAAATGGTCTGAAGTACAATATAATTAGCATCAGTCAACTCTATGATGCTAAATACATTGTACAATTTGATGATAAGCAAGGAAAAATCTTTAATGCTAACAAAGAAATTGTCCTAATAACACCTAGTAGAAATGATGTATATGTCCTTGACATGTCATCATTGACTCCAAATGGAGCTTGCTTCTTTGCTAAAGCCTCATAAAGTGTAAACTGGCTTTGCATTAAAAGGCTATCATATTTAAATTTCAAGAACATAAATAAACTTGCAAAACAAAACAAAGTTCTTGGTATTCCTTCACTAGTTTATTCAAAATATAAACCTTGTTCAGCATGTGAAAAAAGGGAAGCAGCATAGAGCTGCATTCAAAACTAAACAAAACTTCTCTATCAGGAAGTGTTTGCATCTTCTTCATATGGATCTCTTTGGACCAGTCAGTACAATGTCCATAAATCATGAGAAGTATACCCTAGTCATTATTGATGAGTACTCAAGGTACACATGGGTTCACTTTCTTAGGAAGAAGAGTCAAGCAGCTGAAATGATTATCTCTTTTATCAGGATGGTGGAAAACCAAAATGATGTAAAAGTTAAACAAATTAAAACTGATAATGGGGGTGAGTTTAGAAATCATGAGCTTGAGAGTTTTTGTAATGAGAAAGGAATTTCTCATAGCTTCTCTTCTCCCTATACACCTGAACAAAATGGTGTAGCTAAAAGAAAGAATAGAACGCTCATTGAGGCTGCTAGAACAATGCTGAATGGATCAGTACTCTCTAAGCATTTCTGGACTGAAGCAGTCAGAATAGCCTGCTACACTCAAAACAGATCAATCATTGTCAAAAGACATGATAAGACTCCTTATGAGATATTCAAAGAAATAATTCCTAATATCAGCTATTTTCATATGTTTTGATGTCTTGTGTTTATTCATAATCACAAGGATCATCTAGGCAAATTTGATGCTAAGGCTGATGATGGCTATTTCTTAGGATACTCTTTTGTCTCAAAAGCTTTCAGAGTCTTTAACACAAGACGACAACAAGTTGAGGAGACTTATCATGTTACATTTGATGAGAGTATAGAAGCCATCAAGTTTACCAATACATTAGTGGATGAGATAGGAATTGATGATTCCTCTAAATATCCTTCTGGTGGATTTATTCATGAGGATAGCCCATCTAGACAATATCAAGAAAATTTTGATATATCATACTATGTCATTCCTTATGGTCGTTCACTCGTTGAACTTACCCAAGAAAAACATGTTCTTGAAGTGATTGCTCCAAACGAGCCTGATATACCTCACACTGAGGATGCTGAAGGTCCTCCTGACCTAATCAACACTGAAGGAACTCATGAACAAAATGTTCAGGATGAAAAAATTATCACCCAATCCATTGAAGGCCCATCAGGGAACAATACTGAAGTCTTAGTGTCTATCATTGAATCTTTAGTCCCTAATGTCCCTTAGTCTCAAATATCCAATCAAGCCTCTATAATTCTCATCCTATTCCTCATAATAGATGGTCAAAATATCAACACATTAAACTTGTGAACATCATTGGTGATCCTGGTAAAGTCATGCTTACAAGAAGCATGGCTGCTAAGCTTACAGCTGCCTCAGCTAGTGAATGTCTATTTACTAACTTTCTCTTTGAGATAGAACCTAAAAAGGTGTGTGAGGCACTGAAGCACCCAGGATGGGTTGATGCTATGCAAAAAGAACTGAATCAATTCTATAGAAATAAAGTATGGACTCTTGTTCAACTCCCTTACAGAAAACAACCATAGGCTCCAAATGGGTATTCAAAAACAAGAAATACGAGCATGATATAACCACCAAAAATAAAACAAGACTGGTTGCACAAGGTTATAGCCAGGAATAAGGAATTGACTATGATGAAACCTTTACACTAGTGGCAAGGATGGAAGCCATCAGGATATTCTTTGCCTTTGCCACATACATAAACTTTATAGTTTTCCAAATAGATGTCAAAAGTGCCTTCCTAAATGGTAAACTAAAAGAAGAAGTCTATGTTAAACAGCCTAGCTTTAAAAGTAGTGAGTTCCCTAACTATGTCTTCAAGCTTGATAAATCCCTTTATGGACTGAAACAAGCTCCCAAGGCATGGTATGAGACTCTATCTACTTTCCTTATTCAAAATAAGTTTGCCAGTGGAAGAATTAATAACACATTGTTTATCTATAAATCAAAAGGAGATGTCCTCGTTGTTTAAGTGTATGTAGATGACATCATATTTGGCTCAACAAGTTATAAACTTTGTAAATAGTTTGAGAAATTGATGACAAATAAATTTGAAATGAGTATGATGGGAGAACTCGCCTACTTCCTTAGACTGTAAATCAAGCAGGATGAAAAAGGAATCTCCATTTGTCAAGAACAGTACACTAGGAACTTGCTCAAGAAATATGAAATTTCTGATAGTTCTTCAGTGAAAACACCCATGGTTCCTCCAAACAACTTAGGTCCTGATCTTGCTAGCAAGCCAGTCAATGAGACCTCATATAAGGGAATGATTAGGTCACTGATGTATCTAACTGCAACAAGGCCTGATATCTAATTCTCCATAGTCTTATGTGCAAGATATAAGTCTAATCCAAAGGAATCACATCTAATCATTGTGAAAAGAATCCTCAGGTACCTGAAAGGTACTCTAACCCTTGGTCTGTATTACCTAAAATGTTCAAGCTTTGATCTAAAATGATACTCAGACTCGGACTATGTTGGTTATAATATGGACATAAAAAGCACCTCAAGTGTCTGCCAAATACTTGGTGGAAAACTGGTTTGTTAGAGTGCTACAATTCAGCAGTCATTGGTTATGTCCTTAGTTGAGGCTGAATATGTTGTTGCTGTTGGGTGTTGTGCAAGTATCCTATGGATGAAAAGTCAACTCAGTGACTATGACATTCATTACAAGATGGTACCCATCTTTTGTGACAACACCAATGCTATTTCTATATACAACAACCCAGTCCTTCACTCAAGAACCAAGCATATTGATATAAGGTATCATTTCATCAGGGATCATATCCTTAAGGGAGACACTGAATTACACTTTATCCCTATTGAATATCAGCTGGCTGATATATTCACTAAACCTTTAGATAAACCTACTTTCACAAGACTAAAAGCAGAGTTAGGCATGCTAAACATTGATTGATCAGTGATGTGAAGTTTTAACACATGTAAAATATATATATATATAAAATATAACCTTAAGAGTAATTAAGAAAGTTACCAAGTTACTCTTGATAAAATTCACTCTCAAAAATATATATAATATAATATAAAATACGTATGTTAAACCGGGTAAGTATGATCACCCGGGTCGTTATCCCCAATGACTAGTGAAATTGAAACCACGTTTTAAGTTCGGATCCTGACTTGAATGAAGCAAAGATATTTGATTTGGAAAGATATGAAAGTAAAATTGAAATGAACAATTAAGGTAAAAGTAACTAAAAGGGAAATTGACTAAAATTTAACCTTAAAAATATAAACTAAAATTTCACTAAACAAGGAAAAAGGCTAAGAATTATTAAAAGTAAAAGCCCTGATTTTTATCTTTTTATAAGAGTTTAATTAAACTAATTAAAAATTAAACCTAATTACTAATTAAAACTATTAAACTTAATTAAAACTTAACTAAGGACTAAT
>BQNB010209847.1:0-10309 GCA_026074375.1 Tanacetum coccineum
TCAACCTGACATCAAAATCGCTTCCGGTAGTGATGTTGAAAACTTGATGTGTTAAATCACCTTTTAATAATTATAAACCGGCTCAACAAGTAAGACTAACACTCACAGACATTGTACCCAATCGTGTATAGAATAAACTTCGTAAGACGAGGTCATTCGCGGAGAGCAATAAATTAAGACGATTTAACCGAAGATGGAAAATAAATAAATAACAATAAACACTTAAAACGGGGGGTTTCGATATGAAAGATCAACGCAATTTCAAGATTAAAATTAAATGACAAATAATGAAGCACAATAGAAAATATTGAAAGAGCAAATAATGAAATATATGTAAAATCATTGAAAGAATAACGAGTTAACCTAGTTACTTCACTATTTGTTTCAATAATCTGACTACACGTGCAGTGTCCTAATGCCATCCCTATTAGTGATATTGTATGAGATAGGAATAGTGTGGGTAGCTATCCTAACTCGTTTGTAAATGTAACACCCTCCAAAATATCACATCAGAAAGGTAACCAGGGGTATTACTTCATAGCACAAAGAAGCAAGATATATAAAGAATGACCTCTATATGATTCATTTAAAATAATGTTTGATATCATTTACGAGTTTAATAAAAGGACATGGTTTCAAGATTTCATAACATACAAATGAAGATTTTAGTACATAACTAAACGTTTATAAGTAATGCAAATAAATCTTTAATGCGATGAGATCACAAAATGTGACTCAAGTATGATGCTCCAAAATGCTATCCATATACCGTGCAAATTATATACCTGAGAAATACATGCTTAAAATGACAACTTAAAGTTGGTGAGTTCATAGGTTTAAGTAAATATAAGTGTGGACCACAAGATTTCCGAGTGTTTGACTATTGTAACACATATAATATAACATAAAAAGAAGTTATTACGATTGCACTAATCTCATGACACCGAAGCTAGGACTAACATTGCAAGTTGGTACATGTTGTTTCCCGGTAGGTGTCTAACCCAATACCACCTAGAGTTGCCTGAATGATATACGTCCGTTTGACCAATACCCGTGGTCAAGTAAGCGCTACTTACCTAGACAAGGGTGTCAACCCTAATAGATCTATTTACAACAATCATGCTTACACAGAGTAATTAACGGTTCATGGTAGTCGGCATAATGGGTTAACAGTAATTAGGCTAATCCGTAATTGTTTAAAGTTACTTGTGTCCGTAAGTAAAAGTAAGCAATGCATCTCACCCCAACTGTTTCAAAATAGTATGTAAGCAATACATCTCACCCAAAGTGTTGCAAAATAGTCTGTAAGCAATGTATCTCACCCCAAGTGTTGCAAAATAGTCATAAAACAAGGAAATGGGGCTATCAAACTCAAATCGAGTGAAGTAGTGCAATCGGGAAACAAGTACAAGTTAAAGAACGAGCAAAGTCTTAACCACAACCTAATTATATAACGAGGTGCTTTAGGCTTACAATATTGAATGTACAACATGCATATGAGTTTTGAAAACTTTTATCACCCTACTATGCTTGTGTCTAAGATTTTCTAAGTTCTAAATATACTTTACAACCAAGTTTACAAGTGTTTTACATTAGAAACTTCATATAATAGTTTGCTAAAATTTAGGTTTTTTTGACTTCCTGAGGGCATAACTCATTAATTTCTTAACGAACTAAGTCTGTTCAAAGGCATATGTTATAGAATTTTGAGTTATCTTTCAAATAATATAAGTTTTAAAGTCTAATTCCAAGCTTGAGGGTTTCAAATCGGTCATACAATATAGTGCTATTTCAGGACAGCATGTTTACCCGATTTTGTTTTAGCCATATCTCCTTCGTTATTTGTCCTTTATAGTCTATACAAATCGTTTTAGTTTAAGTAAAGACCTTTTATACCAAAAGTTCCAAAGGCACCATGACCCAAACTAACCCTAAAGTGCTCATAATCATGCCTAAAGTTCTAAACTCATAATCGCACACTAAACTTGTAAAAATCATTCAAAAATGAAAACAAACCCAATTATTTAAGGCCCGATCCAGAATCTAAGCTAACACCCTATATTAAGAGTAGATAAAAAGAAGTTTGCCAAATGATTACCCTAAGGTGGTTTTATTGTTCAAGCAAGTCATCCTAAAAATCTGCTTACTTTTGGGTTTCATAAAACAAGTTTTTAATCAAGTTTTTCTTATACACAAGCATACTTAGGAGATATAAATCATATATGAGATGTTTAAAGTGTATGAAAACATGAAATGATGATACTTATAATGGTGGTGATGATGTGGATGAACAAAGTGCATAAAATAACCCAAAAACACTAATAAGAACCCTAACTTTGAAGTAATAAGCCCTAGCTTTTATAACTTAAAATTCTAACTTATGAAACCCTTAACAAAAGCTTGGAAATCCTTGTTCTTACACTAGAGGGGCTGACGAAATTAAGGAAGGAAAATGGGAGAGTTGTGTGCTTTTGTTGTGGTGAAATGAGAAGGAAAGTAACACACTATGTTTTTAAGTTGTTTAAGCAAATAAAAGTAAAGTAAAAGGTAGTACACATTTTCATCCCAAATTTGGGAGGAAACAATTTAGTTTAAAAATCAACCAAATTACACTACTTTTACATTCCTTTTCATTTTCTTTTCCTCTGAAGTGCTACTCGAGAACACAAATTAGATGTGTTTATTTTCACTTTTTTTCCTTTTCTTCATTAACTCATACTCAAGAACATAGTGTAAGTGTTTAACTATATAGAATGGATGAAGAGTAGGAAATTATAGGATATACAATTACCATATCATAATCATAAAATGAGATAGAGTTTCAGAGAGAGAGAGATTGGGTGAAACCTAAAGAGAGAGAGATTAGAGAGAAAGAAGGCAAGATTAGATTAGATAGAATGAGTTTCACCACCCTTCACCCTTACCTTTACCCTTCCTTATATTGGGAAAGGGGTAGTACATGGTAAGCTTATGGTAGGGTGAAGGGTATTTAGTACATAATTAAGTAAGTAACAAGACCCGATATTACAATATAAATAACCATGAGTGACGTACACTTTCCTATGATTCTAACAATCTCCCTCTAAGGGGATGTCACTCAGGCCTAATCAACAAACGGTAATCAGTATTGTCTCTTCTACCACCAACAAACAACTCAAGCCTTCCGAATCTTCTTTGTTCCTTTAGTGTCTTCTCAATCTTTTCAATGAACGTCTTTGTCTTCTTTTCATCATCTTTTGTCCAATAGTACTTCTCTATCCCTTAATTGTTGTAGCCTAACTTGTTGTTCCTCATGATGACATGAAGTTTTCCAAGAACCTTGTTAAGCGTACCATTCGAGAATTTATAGAGTTCATTGTCAGCCTTTTTCTGTTGTCAACGCCTTCATACACAACACCTCTAGGATGATTCATGATGGTGTAAGGAGTGAACTGGTGGAGGCAACCTTCCTTGAGCTATGGTTTGGTTAAATTCAGTTTGGTCTGATAGCTCTTGACCCCCATCTGCATGTCTTCAATCCTCTTCATGATCACAATCCTATGAATATACATTCTTAGAACATTAACCAGATCAAATTCCTCTGTGCCTTTTATGTTGCGGACTTTGTTCTGGATCTTCAACATATACATGTCTTCAATGTCATTTTGGTTGAGATTCGAGAAGTCGGCTTCATAAAACTTGTACTCTTTTTCATCAGTTCTAGTGACCATAATCTCTTCCAGATACGCATATCCAAATTTCTTGTTGACTTTGATGCATTGAATGCTTCCGATGTTAAGCTTTAAATACACGTCATGTCGAGACTTATGACCAATACTGCCTTTGTGGAACCATTGACGAGATTTATACCAGTGTGAAATACCTAATTCTACATCTCTGTTATACTTTTGAATGCTAGGGCTCCATTGAGATGGGATCATTTCTTTAATTCCTTTATCTTCATATCTGGCAGCCTTGGTCTTTGTTACAGAAAGAGCATACATGTTTTCCTTAGTTTCATGCATCAAATACTCTAAGTCATGGTTGAAGAAGTATCTGACTGGAATTATTTTTTTGCCTGGGGGTCCTGTTAGAGTTAATGGTTAACTCAGGTCCTTTTGAAACCTATCACCACTTTCAAGGTTTATCTAATCAATATTGGCAGTTAAAGCAAGGCAGAATTGATTCATGTTGTACTCAAGCTCGATACTATTCTTGCATGTTCCTTTAAGAAGCTCAAAAGATGGACCATCTACGTCTTCTTTTATAATATTATCTTTCTTAAAGATTTTCTTCACAAGTTTTCCAAAGACAATTATAGAGCAATCCTTGTACTCATACTCATCTGGCTCTTCTTGAGCATCGACAAGTTCGTTGAACCAGCTTTGGATAGGAAGTTCCTTAACAGATTTCTAAAACCAAACTGGATTGTGCTTTCTAGGTATATCATTATTCTGAACTTCATGGTCTTCATGCACATGTTCATTATCCTATCTTGGTTCTTCAACATCGTTACCTCTTTCAAATTTTAGAGTTACATCTTGATCTTTTCTTTTCTTGAACGAAGACTCACCAGCACCTTTACGCCTTCTCTTTTTACTTTTCTCCCCCTCATGATCTTTAGGATCTTGATCATCGTGAGTTCGTTTAGTGTGAGATGGCTTTGTTGATCCAAATCGTGTCTCAAGTTTATTAATCTGCATTGATTCTTGTAGAGCATCATATATAGTATGATGTTTGGGACGAGCCGTGTATGCAGCTGTCAGGAACATCTTTTCATACAACTAATGTTTCAACTCATACTCAAAAGGATCAACTGATGGTGCAGGTGTGGACTGAGATAAGTTCACTGGAATCTTATTTAATGTGTCAGACATATAGGCAATTAATTTCTAACTTCATGAGAGCATGTGATTGAACTTGTTCTTGAATGACGTCAGGACTATTGTGTTGTTCAAGATTGGTCAGCCTCTGCATAATGGCATTCTTCCAATTGATTATCTTTGTTTTTGTTAGTGGAGTAGCTGGTGGAGTTTTAGTGACATTTTTAGCAGAATTATTTCCTTCATGAATTGTTTCAAGGATAGGAGACACCGTCATTGTTGTAGCCTCAGTTTATACTAGTTCATTCAGCAGCTTAGTCATCTGAACATCTTTGGGATCATTAAGGTATCTTGTGTAATCTTTAGCTGAAGTGGTAGTGATACTAGGACTTTATGTTGGAAATGATTTTGATAGTTGCTCCTATTTCTCCACAAAGTCTTCATTCTGATCATCATAATTGTTAGACTCTTTGTCGGACACATTATATATAGTACTTCCTTCATCAGATTTAGACTTATCACTTTTATCTCCATTTTCAGATTCATTGTCACTTGCATCATAATCTGAATCTCTTTCACTTTTAGTCTTGTCATCATCAGCAGATTCAGAGGAATCATTAGAGGAACTGTTGTTATCTAGAGATTCTAGTGCTGCACCCGAACCTTGTCCTTTATCTTTCCTCTTGATTTCTTCTTGAATTGCTTGAATCTTGCTTTCTTTTCCTTGTTGCTTTAAGTTCAACAATAATTGAGCTTCAGGTGACTGTTGTTCTTGAGCCTTGAACTTTATTTTCAAATGCTTACAACCTTCATCAGTGATTGTCTTGGAACGTTTTGAAGCAGCATCTTTCTTATTCTTAGGTTTTGGAACAACACCTTTTCTCATTAAACCTTTGCCTATTCCAGGCTTAGGAGCAATTTATGCATGTGGGTACTTGGTCATATAAGCAGCATACACCTGTGACTGCTTGATTTCACTGCTTAGTATTGCTTTAGGAATTGGCATTCCAAAAGTTGGTTTGCGTTCACCCTTAGTTGCATACTTTAATTTCTCTAGCTGTGCTTCATCAGCGATTACGTGTTGTCGAGAATCCAAGTGTTTATGCAGGTTTAGGTGTTGGGATAGAAGATGTATGATGATGAGCTTGGTGAATCTTGGATATGGAATTGTTTCATTCTTAGCAGCTAGATTCTTGTGCTTGTTGATTTGAAATCAAATGTCTTCCCACAGCAATACAGCAAAATCAACTTTCTCAACTTTGACTATACCCCACAAAATTTATGCTATTGGTTCTCTTGCTCTATCAATCCTTGAGGCTTTTCCAGTTAAGCTCTTGTTTAGAATGCTCATGATTGTCCTCCATGGTTGATGCATTTTATTCACAAACACTTGAGAAATTGTGTTGAATGTCTTAGCATACCCAATTGTTTAAAGAATATAACAAGTTCTTCTTGGACATGTGGAGTTACAAATTCAGTGTTGGGTTGTCTTGGTGAGATTCTGAGTGCATTACGAATCAATTCCGATACAATTTCAAAGCGTTGGTTGTCCAAGTGAAAGAAGTATCTGTTGCTCTCCTTGTTCTTGTAGACAGTGTGCCACAACTGTTGCATATATATAACTGGAACTTCAGTGTTGAGAGTTAATGCGTTGTAGATTGTGTTGGTCTAGAGAATTTCCAGACTGACATCAAAGATTGGTTCATCTTGTGGCTCTTCTTTATTAATCCTCACATTGCTTTTGTTGGGAAGAAATCTGACATTGGTAGGACACAACTCCTCTTCACTTTTCATAGGTAATTGAGCCATTTGAAATGCTGAGACAAGGAGATCAAGGAGTTAGTGTCACAAGAATACAAATTTAAGCATATATTTTAACATTATTATCTCTTTTTGCTATGTCTGTTTTATATGATCGAGCATTTCTTTTTGATCATATTTTTCTCATTTTCTTTCTCATGTGTCTTTTACTTGCTTTTGTGGACATATGCCATAAGCTTTATTCTTTTTATATATTTTGTATGTTCTTGCATTTCTTTTTTGAACATACACTCATTTGCTTTTTCACGTACGGTTTTGTCTCTCTCGTTATGTTTTAGTTAATCCTCACTTAAATTATTTAGATAATATTTCTACTAAATAAAAGATAGATGATGAACGAGATGATTGATATTTCTCATGCTTAAAAGGTGTTCATCTTATAATCTTTTAAGAAATTAGATCTTTTGACTTATCAGAAAAACTTTTCACAAATAGTTGATTTGCATGAGAGGAAGATTTCCTTTTAGTAATAATTAACCTTAAGTCCCAAAGATACACTAGGTTGTTAAAGAGATACGTTATTAGCTTTTAGGTGATAACTGACTCTAATAACCCTCCTGATTTATTGGTAACTCTTTGATGACATCAAATTACGTCTATTTTATAGCATCATTTATCCCATCTAAATTGCTCGTTCTATATTATTTTATGCATGAGTTGGTACTTAATTGCTTATATTTGTTATTTGCAAAAAATATGGAGCAATTGGTAAAGTTTAACTAAAAGGCGTGCATTTTGGAGCTTAAACAGAGAAATCAAGAATCTGTTGTTCTGACAACCAATACGCCGTATCCATCAAGGAAGATATGGTGTATCTGCGCCTGAACTTCACAAGGAACCACGAAGATATAAAGACTCATACGATGTATCCATGAAGACTCATACGCCGTATCCACTAACGGTTCATGAAAGATTCTGGAAGATATTTATTGTGGTCCCCACTCCAAGAAAACTCCAATATGCCGTATTCAGACATTTCAATACGGCGTATCGACCTTTTTCTAGACTCTATACATACAAAACCCTAAACTTAATTTTAGGCATGCTTTTAACTACCAAATCCGATTTTTAGAAGATCTAATAAGCCAAGAAGGTCCAACAACATGCTTCAATCCATAGGAAACCCTTGTAAATTCTTATACTCTTAATATACGTTTGATTTTTGGTATCATTCATTAACTTGGTTAGGTTACCTTAATTGTTCAGCTATCATGTTTGTATTCTTTACAATGGCTAATTGGCTAATACCTTTTGGTATTAGACATGTTTATGATAATTTAATGTTTGGTTTATGTTTATTCTGATTACATCTTGTAAATTGTGTGTTGTCTTATGTTTATCAATTTATACTCGCTTATGTGCTTAAGTATGCGACCTATCATTCAACTGGGTCTAGAAAGCGGACCAAGTGGACAAGATACTAGGATAGCTCTCCACATTGCAATTTATATATCTAGAGTAATAGGATCACAAGTGACGTGCTGTCTTTACTCCTGGTTTAGTGAACAAGTTAGACTAGCAGGTGACCTAGAATCCACAAGTGACGTTCTGATTACTTGAGTAAAGATTTGGACAAGTGGACTACTAGTATATATAGAAATGCTAAGCAGTAATTAGTAAAGTCTCGTTGAGCCAGGATTCGATAAGATCATAATTATAGTCTTCTAAGATAGATTATAAACATCTGCAAAGAGGTTTATGTGGATTTGGTTAATTGTGACAAAATTGCCAAGTTTAGGTCTTAGGAAGAAGTACCGCCTAAGTCTAGAAATGATATATTAACAATGAAACAGGACAATCATTGCACTTATAAACTAAAACAAGCTTTATTTTAGATTAAACATGGTTAATGCATTTTCCTTACATTAGGCTTGACCGCTCCTTTATCTCCTGTCTTTCAACTTATGTGTGTTAATTGTAATCAAAACCTTAGGTTAGATAACTAAACCCCGTGCCAATCTCTCAGGCTGAAAACCCCCATTTTTTACATTAGTATAGGATTAACTTAGGTTTAACATAGAATAGAATAATTTAGGACTAACATAGATAACTAAAATAATGATAGATTTAAGTATTAATGCTCTCGCTCTTAGTGATCGACACCCTACATACCAACGAACCTACAACTGATCGGGTGCACTGCCCGTTAGTATTGTTCTTAGGTATAGTCAGCAAAATATAAATAGTAAAACTCGATAACAAATAATACATACGCACGAAACATCAAGTTTTTGGCGTCGTTGCCGAGGAGTGAAATTGTCTAATTGTTATTTATTAGTATTTTTAGTTTAGATTAACTTAGATTAGTTTGCATTGTATATTATTGCATATTGTGTGTGTTTAATTTTCTGCATTAGTTTTCTTTTCTGTTACTGTTCTGTTTGACTGACCAATACGGCTTATTCTAACTATTGGATACGGCACATTAACCTTTTGACACAGATACAATGTATTCTGTTCAACAAATCAATACGGCATATTCAGTTAATTGAATATGGCGTATCGATCATCTGATACAGCAGCATATTGTTATAACAACCCGCAATTTTCATCAATGTAATTATCCATCTATTAAATTAGATGCACTATATTATCCATCAATTATATATACACAACCTTTATACAGGGAATTTTTTTGTTTTATCTCATTTTGCAACGTAACTTGCATCTCTAAAGTAAACGAGCTCACGCAACCTCTATCAATGCTATCTATATCTATGTTTACCTCATGTAAACATCCTAATATGTCAATTCAATATCTTAATAATATTTTACCAAGTACATTATCCATTTAACGTACTTTTCAAAACGTTATCTTAAAACAAGCATTAAACGTTAACGTTTATACCAAAACCCAAATTATATGTAATATATACATATAAAATAAATGTACAATCCTTTAAAGCATGTGTACAAGTATCAATGAACAATATTTGAATTATATTTTCCCTCCAAGTCAATGTACAACTCATTTAAGATCAATGTAAAAGTCAATAATGCCTAAAAACCTAATTAGGTCATTTAAGCTGCTAAACCATGTTTAAGCTTTACACCACTTTAGCACAAGGTACAAGTACTTAATGCATGACTTTTAAATCCTAAACCTAATATCTAATTCATCCTAAACCCTAATCTAAAACCCTAAACCCTAAAAACAAAACCCTAAACCCTAATTTCACTTTCCACTAAAAACTAAACCCTAAACCTAAAACTAAGCCCTAAACCTTAATCCTAAGCCCTAATCTCAATCCTAACACTAATCCTAAACCTTAATCTACCCTTAATCCTAACCATAATCCACATTTTAAAATCCAAAATCCTAATCCGAACTCTAAACCAACCTGTGACCCATTTGCTTCCATTTTGACCCATTTTAAACCTAAGCACCCATCATAGCACCTCCATGACCTCACCCTTATGTCACCAAGTAGCTTACAAGCATCTCTACCTCCTCCCTTGGTAACCAAGTTGGCCAAGTCACCTCCTTGTCACCCCCTTTACAACCGAACCCATATACACCTCTAAAACCTTCCACCTTGCTTAGCTACTCTTTTCGCCTTCAATACTCATCATGCTAGCTTCTATGATTTAGCTAAGATGGCTAGGACACTAAGCAAGACTCTAAACTTGGGCACCAAGGCCATTTGAATACTATATAAGCCGAAACATGCATAACCATTCAAACA
>BQNB010209848.1:0-10309 GCA_026074375.1 Tanacetum coccineum
CATGTTTTTCCTTTACATCTCTCCCCCCACTTCCTTTTGACTCAAAAAACCAAGTTCCATATCCTTCACATACACACCCTTCATAACTAGTCGCCGCTATAATAAACCCACAATAATCACCACGTAAAACAATAGGCACGTCCTATATTCCTAAGACGATCTACAATCCCTAAGATCTATAGATCGTGAGTACCAACAAGTACCACTACGAATACACTCCAACAAAACGTTAGCAATAGTTGGCACCAAAAAAACATAACCAGCTAGGGATTCAGAAAAGCACCACATCAATCAAACAATCAATTCATATGACACGAACGTTAAGAAACAGAATTCCTAAACACAATAACGAACCTAACCGCATGCAACAATCCAATTGTTAAAGTAAAAATAAAACAAATAACGATCCTAACAAAGTAAAGATAAAACAGTGTTTTACCCTACACAAGTTAAAGATTGATATTGAATTAGATTTAGAGGAACGATTAGAACTTATTTAGTTGTTGAAGCTTAATTGTAGACTTGATGTGGTTGACTTTGTGCTCGGATTTACCTGTACATTCTTCTTCAATTCCTTAACACCCCCTCCCCAAGTTGGCATTGTTTATAGACCGCAAATGCCAAACTTAGAAAAGAATTGTAATGTAGGGATTTTAGAATTCCTTTAGTCAATACATCAACAGCTTGTAATCTTGTAGAAATGAAGATAGGTAGGACCTCCTTGTTCTTGATTTTGTCTCTAACAAAGTGGCAGTCTATATAAATGTGTTTAGTCATTAGATTTAAGGCAAAAGCTATAGTAGATGCAGTGTCACAGTAATTGGGAATTAGGCTTAGAACTTTTAAATGTAGATCTTTGAAGAGACATTGAATCCATGTAAGTTTACAAGTGCAGTGGGCAAGTGCTATGTACACTATATATCATGTGACTGGTCATCTAGAAATAGGACATGATGCCTAGTCACTGTCACAATAAGTAGTCAGTTGCAAATTGTTAATTGTTAGAAAATGAAGGCCTTAACCAGGACATAACTTGATGTACCTAATAACTCTTAATAAAGCTTTCATGTGGGGAGTTCTAGGTTCTTGAGAAAATTTTCTTAACAATTGAACTGCAAAAGAAATGTCTGGTCTTGTGATGGTAAGATTGATAATTGTGCCAACTAAAGTCCTATAGAAGGAAGGATCATGTAGTGGTTCACCATGTATAAGATTAAGACTGGAAATGACATCAATAAGTGTAGTAAATGGTTTATCATTGAGAACATTACCACATTTAAGAAGTTCAAGAGCATATTTTCTTTGTCACATTACGAGCCTTAGAGAGTTTCTTAGTATCTTAATTCCCAAGTAGTAATGAAGTGGACCAAGATCCTTAATACTAAATTGTTGTAGTTGTTGTTTGATGGTAGTGAGGGTAGGTTGATGGTTTGCAACAAGTGGTTTGTCATCCACATAGACAAATAAGGTTGTAAATTGTAAATCTTTTGACAATGTAAAGAATGATGTGTCTACATAACTCTGTTAGAAACCAAGAGTTAAAACAAAAGTGGTTAGTTTGTTAAACCATTGCATGTTTGCTTATTCCAAGCCATAAAGGGACATGGTAAGTTTGCAGACAGTGTTGGGAGGAAGATGATGTGTGTAGCCTTTTGGTATGGTCATGTACACTTCTTCACATAAGTCTCCATGAAGGAAGACATTGTTTATGTCTAACTGTTCTATGAACCAGTGCTTGTGTTTTTCCACTTTAAGTAAAACTCTGATACTTACCATCTTAGTAATATAAGAAAATTTATCTTTGTAATCTATTCCTTCCTTTTGAGTATAACTCTTTGCAACCAATCTTACCTTGTATCTTTTAATAGATCCATCAGGATGAAATTTGATTTTATAGATCCACTTGTAACCAATGAGAGTTTTGCCAAGTAAAAGTGAAGTAAGATCCCATTGATGTGTCGTTGTGTGGTGTATATTTTTATGATTCAAGTTTTAAATTTATATTTTGCGGACTTAACCAAAAACAACAATTTAACGGGCAGTGTACCCGATCGGTGGTAGAATCATGGTAAGTAGGGTGTCAAACACTTCAAGAGAGGTTAAATCTCTTAATTTATTAATATTTTGGTTATCTAATCTAAGTTAATTATAATCAAGGTCAAACCTATGCTAATCCTATGTTAGTTCTAATCCTAATTCTAACAAGTAAAAGAGGGTTTCAGCTTGAGAGTCTGGCACGGGTTTGGTGGTGACTACAATCAATTTAAGATACTTTAACCCACGCAAGTAAATTAACAGAAGACAAAAGAGCGGTCAAGCCTTATAATAGAAAACTGTATTAGCCATCATTAATCCGATTAGAAGTTGGTTTGTTTATTCAGTGCAATGATTACTTATCTTGAGGTGGCATATCATTCTTAGACTTAGGCGGGACTTCATCCTAAGACCTAGACACATTAATTCTATCACAATTAAATCATCCGCATAAAGCATCCTTATTTGCTGATTATAATTCATCTTAAGGATTAAAGCAATAGTGACCTTGTTAAACCCTAGCTCATAGAGACTTTACCCACTTACTGCTTAATGGCAATTTATACTCTAGTAGTCCACTTGTCCAACTATCCAATAGAATCAGAATGTTATTTGTTGAATTATCTAGGTTTACCTGCTAGTCAACTTGTTCAATAAACCAAAGGCAACTTTCGTTAACTAGTTAAGTCAGAAGCGTATCCTTAGCATGGTTTTAGCATGACAATTTTGTAATCCTATGATTCTAGATGTATAAATTACTATATGGAGAGCTATCCCGGCATCTATATTACTTGGTCCGTATAACTAGATTCAATTGAATGATAGGTCGCATACAAAAGCACATAAACAAGTATAATCTGATAAACATAAACAAGCATATAACGATAAATTAAGCAATCGAGATATAAACAAAACAAAACATTCATATCTTCATAATAATGGCTAATACCCAAAGGTATTAGCCTTCAAACATCATAATTAATACAAGAGTAATGGCATAGCCAAGGTAAACTAACCGAGTTAACGAATGATACCAAAAATTGAACGATTACAAAATTATAAGAAATTACACGTTGTCTCCTATGGATTGGAATGCGTTGCGAGACCTCTTTTGCTCTTTTTCTCCTTTGAAAATTGACTTTTGTGGTTTATGTAACACCCCCAAAAATCATTTACAACGCAGCGGAATACCACATTGGGGTGCTACTTCGTAATACACAGCAATAGATACAAGAGAACGACCTCTAGGTGTCGTTTGAAAAATAACACGTATTCCAAGGTTTTGGGGGATACGACTTATTAGAGTTCGTGAAAGGGATCACGTTTGATATCTTACAGAATATTCACATACTATATTTCTAATATGGCATATTGGTCTTCATTGGATACGACGTATTGATCAAGTTTCCTTTGTGGTCTTTGGTGAGTACAGGCACGAATACGCCGTATCTTCCTTGATGGATACGGCTTATTGGTTGTCAGAATTATAATCTTCAAAATATCTTCGTTTAAGATCCAGAATGCGCGCCTTTTGCTAATATTCACCAAGTACTTCATAATTCCTACAATTCTCAAATATAAATGACTAAATAACAATTCTTTGCAATAATTATACAAAATGGGTTAATTACATGGGATAAATGATGCTATAAAATAGACGTTATTTGATGTCATCAAGCAACAAGCCTTGCTTTGTTTCGAATAACCAAATTACTCTCATCTTTCTTAATTCTTGAAGATCCATTTGGTTTTGATGATAGACTTGCCTTCGAGTCGAGGAACTAATCTCCATACTTTCAATCTTGCAAATTGATCAAGCTCATCTTGCATTGCACTAACCCAATCAGCATCTTTCAAAGCTTCAGCCATGTTGGCAGGCTCAATACTACTTAGCAAACTTGCAAACAAACATGAATTTGCTAGTTTTCCTCTTGTATGAACGCTCGACTTTGGATCAGTGGATGATCCTTAGTCCACTTTTTCTCATGTGGTTAAGGTTTATGAAAGAATGGTGATGAACATTGAGGATTCATGGAAATGTCCGTACATTAGCATCACAATAAGCATCTTCCAAAGTTCATTAAACACATTGTTTGATGTACTGCTTCATCACTTAGAAACACTTTCATTTAAAGTCGATTGAGTATTTGTTGAAGGAACCATTACTTCTTCTGAACTTTGTTGAACGTCATTATTCAATGAAGATGAAGAAGATACCTCTTGAAATGATTCAAAAACCTCATGAAAAAGTTCTCCTTCACGTGAAGGAATTTCGTTGTTGGAAGTTGCAACATTCGTTGTCGAAGATTTCATTATCTTTGAAGAATCAAAATAACTCGACGTAAAAATTTGAGAATAATCTTCCAAATCTTGTATTGAAATTATCATGAAACTTGTAAAACTGTTGGATTTGAAGATTTTTTCTGTTTCGTTTGAATTAGATAAACCGGGTTCTAAAGTGAACTATTTAGAAGCTATCTCTAAAATCTCATCAAAATTCACATTCACGCTCTCGTGTATCTTTCAAGTACTATATGAAAACCACTCTGATGCAACAGATTCTTTTGAAAATCTAACAAACACTCCAATATCCCCTTTCTCTTTGAGCTTTCCAACATCATCATAATCATTAAGAAGATAGCATCTATAATTGAACACATGAAAGAACTTGATGTTTGGTTTTCTCTTGTTAATGAGCTCATAAGGATTTTTAACAAAATGTTTGTGAATAAGCAAACGATTTTGTGTAAAGCAAGCTGTTGCGATGGTTTAGCCCAAAGAAACAATGGTAAGTTTACAAATGTAAACATAGTTCTTGCATCTTCGACTAAGGTTCGATTCCTCCTTTCCACGACACCATTTTGTTGTGGCGTTCTTGCAGCAGAAAATTGTTGAGTAATTCCGACCTCGTCAAAGAATTTAGCAAGAGTTTTGTTCTTAAACTCAGTACTATTATCAGTTCGAACACGTTGAACTTGAAGTTGAAGATTCACTTAGGTTTTCTTGATCATTGAAATGATCACTTCAGAGGCTTCATCTTTTGAATGAAGAAAGAATACCCATATGTACCGTGAATAATCATCGACAAAAACTAACACATATCGCTTTTCGTTAATACTTTCGACACGCATCGGACCACACAAATCCATATAAAGGAGATAAAGTTGCTTATTTGAAGCAAAATCCATTTTGGACTTGTGATGTTTCTGATGAATCTTCCCTTGTTCACAAGCGGAACACAAATGATCTTTCTCGAATTTCATCTTAAGAAGACCTCGAACAAGATTGCTTTTCATAAGATTATTGATTTTGGAAAAATTTAGATGAGAAAGACGTTGATGCCACAACCAAGATTGCGAAGAAGAAGCCTTTGCTAGGAGACATGCCAAAGAATTTGATGCGATTTCGTTAAGAGCAATAGTATAACCAAAATTCGACGAATGACACAACGGTAAGCAAAATCTACACCCCTTCTTCAATTTTGAACAAAACATTAGACCTTACGAAAGGCGATTCAAGGCCCCTTGTACAAAAAAGTAGGCCCAATCAACATAGTAAACTTTCTTGATCATCATAGATCTAATAACAACATCTCCATAGCCAACAATCACCGTAAAATCATTATTGCCAAAGCGAACCGTTCCAAGAAACTTTTCCACAAAGTTCATCAAAAGAGCACGATTACTCGTCATACGCTTTGAACATCCCGAGTCGATGATCCAAAGACAAATTTGGACAATCTCGCATTGTTTTCTCACTGCAATGATGAATTTCCGTCTAAATCTGAAAGAACCCATTTCCATATTAGCCATGAAGACATACTTTGCACTGAACTCTTAAACAGAATCACCTAATGGGACTCCAATCTAACTAAGCTTGGTCCTCAACAAGAAGCACTTGTTCATCACCGTCTTTCTTAGCTAGCAACATCTTTGTTTTGCAGTAGTTGTAGTCTTTGACCATTGCTTTCTTGTAGTCTTTGGCAAAATTATCCCTTTGATATGTGCTTAATTACACATATCTTTTACCTTTAAAAACGAGCTACAATAACCAAAAACGGACTCAAAATACCAAATATATGCTTGTTTTGCTAATTATGTTGTGCAGGAACGAAAAAAAAATATCACACAAAAGACGGAAAACCAATCAAAAAAGCGACAAAATAAGACCCGGGAATGGAAAAAGTGTGTAGACGAACAATCAAAGTAAAGTCTACTGCCGAGAAAAAAAAAAGCAAAGAAAAATATAACTTTGAGGTCAAAAATGCCAAACCCCTAAGTATATTATCATATAACCGCAGGGGCAGATTATGCCAATTGGGAAACATCATTATGAAAGAAAGAAAATGGGAAAAAAGAGAATGTCCAAGAGGAAAGATGTGAGTCCTTTCCTTGTAACACAAACCAAACATTCCCTATAAATCATCTTCAACCTCTCTCTGGTCACAGCCCATCTTGTATACCTTTTCTTCCCACACTTCCCAGTTTCCCAGCCAATACCAAAAACCAGAATCGAAGCCATCCGCCCCCCCTCACGCCCGTTTTTTGCTCCCTATACTTCTCTGCAAAATCACTCACACCCTACTACTACCCATACCCCAGCTTTATAAAGTCTATTTTGGCAATCCCTCCTCCATTCCCAAAGCAACTCTCGATGGCTGAGATTGTTCCTCCAAAGAAGCTCAAAAGAATTCAAAGCTGGGATTTGCTTTAGTCTCTCCTCACACAACTAGCACACTTGGTTTTATCTCTCCAAAGAAGCACAAGATGGAAGTCCAATACTTCGGCTATATATATAGAGCTTCTTGTAAATCATATATCTATCTAGTTAGTTTTTAGTTTTTAATTTAACTTAAGCTTATTTTCAGTCATTTACAGCTTTTGCTTTCAGCTTTGTAACATTTCCAAGTTTTAATGCAAAAGTTTGAAGTTTTACCAAAAGACACTTGTAATCCCAAGTGTTAATTTTCTGGAATTGAGTTGTTTAATGTTCAAAAGCTCTCAATTACAGCTTGTTTTTACAACTTGTTTTAAAACTAAGTGAACTTAAAAGGTTAAGTAGTTTAAAGAATATCTCACCAATCACGTCTCAAATATACCTCATCTATGATAATGGATGATAAGCCAGTTTTGGATGGGCTTATAGACTCTCACTAGCTTGTTTTATGCAAGCTAGAGCTTGTAGATTCATTGTTTGACCCTGTTTTGAGCAAGGGTGTAGTAAGTCTCTCTTTTTCTTACTTATCTATTGCAGAACTGCTAGTTTACTTAATACAACTGTTGGTTTTAAGTTTATACTGCTAGACTAATTCACTTAATTTAAGGTGCTTTATATGGATTGAAAATTGCTTATAAGTGTTTTACTTTGTTATTTGATAATCTGTTTTTAATAATTTTGAACTAAAAATGATTTTTGGAAATGTTAAATGCTGTTTTGAACAAGCAGTACTAACTCTAAGTTAGTACTGCTAGTTCATTTTTAGGACAGTACTAACTTCACACTAACAGTACTAACTCTAAGTTAGTACTGCTAGTTCACTTTTGGAACAGCATTAACTTAACACTACCAGTACTAACTCCAAGTTAGTACTGCTAGTTCATTTTCTTGAATTTCAAAGGTAGCAGTACTAACTTACAACTAGCAGTACTAACTTACAACTAGCAGTACTAACTTACAACTAGCAGTACTAACTCAAAGTTAGTACTGGTAGTTAATACTGGTGGTACTGTTGTTAGTACTGTTGTGTTTCTCTTGTGTAATTTAGCTTAATTGCATGCTTAATTTGCCTATTTAGATTTAGATTAGCTTATTTGTGCCCTTAGTGTCAAATTTTTTAGTAGCTTTAATTCAATTACCAGCTTATTTATTTTGTTTGAAATATTATTGCATTTACTTTCATTTTAATTCCCAATCACTCCTTGTGACATTCAACACCAATCATCAATCGTCTTTCGATTTTTCCCATTTCACCATCGTTTGACATAACGACCTGGAACACTCTATGACTAGTTTCCGGTTCTTAACTACGATTCTCATCCTTGAATTTATTTATATCATATATATATACGTTTTAAGAGTAAAGTTTCACCGAGCAAATATTGGCGCCGTTCCGGGAGGTTGAAAAAGTCTATCGTTACGTTGGCAACTTTTGTTTAGTATCTGTAGAATATTTTTTCTTCTACAAAAATATAAAGTAGGTCCAAAAAATTTTTACTACTTTCTTTTATTAGTATATTTATCATCTAAAAAAAAAAAAAAAAAAAAAAAAAAAAAAAAGAAGATCAAAAATATAATTTTTTTTTTCCATAAACAAGAAATAAAATACATAAATTGGTAAAAATACCAAAATATAATATTCTCAACTGAGGTATTATCATAATAAGTTCCGGTGAACTATTGAGTTCCCAACTCGAACAAAAGATTTAAAACTTGCCTTCTGTGTCCACGTACGACATAAGCACCCCTGATTTGATAAACAAACTATAAAGTGGGTATAAGGAGGGTTGTTCCAACGAACTACGACCCGAAAGGAGAAATAAGCTTCGCGCTATTCCTACTCCTCCGCTCACCTGTGCGTTTTTCATTTTGAGAGCTACCGTGAAGTAAGATTGATTATCAGGTTTAAGTTGTCTATCTGATTTTGTCCAATTGTGAATTATGTTGTTTAATGAATCCGAAAAACCAAAAAAATAATCTTCTTTTTCCTCTTAACCGTTTAATTCTTTTCTTATCCCTCTTATTTGTTTAATTCTGATGGAGTCTTATCTCTGTTTTGAATGTGTAGGGTGTGGACAACCGACGGATAACACTTATTGTTATTCGTGCACGTGCCAACAGTGCGGTTGTCATCTCATTAATGGAATTTGTCTTAGTTGTACTTATGGAAATGGAAATCAAATCGATTTTTCAACTCCGTACTCTTTTGACCAATCTCCAAGTTTCTCTTACCACCCCACACACTCTGAGCAAATCTTGTGTGAATTTTGCAGGAACGATGCTCAATATTGTCACTGCTGTACACCTCAAAGCCCATTTATCTATCCAGAGCCAGATTACAGCCCTGATTTCAATTCCCCGCAAGATTTGCATAATCTTCAACAACAAAATCTTTGTTGTGAAAATTGCAGGGGTCCTCATGCGACTACTGAATGTCAACCGATGAATCAAAACTTTCATTCTTTCGGTTTTGACCAACTTCAACCCCCGCAATTTCCCGTCAATCATCAACCTCCTCAACCAATGAGCATGGAAGCTTTGCAAGCCCAAGAGGACCTAATGAAATCGATTGAAAACTTTCTCAAAAAGTTTAATCGTATCTCTTTTGGGAAAACTCCTAAAGTTCTATTGCAAGCTTGGGATAACTTTTTTGAAGTTAAGCACGCTCAATCCGAGGAAGTGCAAGAATTGCTTAGCAAACTTGTTCAAGATGTGAAAATCATAAGTGACGAGCTATCTGAGTACATCAATACTCCGGCTTGGAATCGCCCTCTCGTCTACTGTGATGATGATGATGACGAGGATTACACCATTGCAATCACACCCGTCTTACCAACCAATGAGCCCGTTAACTCTCTAAGTTTGGGGGACGAGCATCTTGACACTATTCCGGCAACGGAATCGGACGAATTCATAAAGTCTAGTGTCGAGAACCTTGTCCCAACCCCAAGTGAGTTCGAGGATTTTTCCGACGATGAGTGTGATTTGCCTCCATATGATGATTCTTCAAAGAATCATGATTTTACTTTCTCCAACCCTCTCTTCGATATCGATGAAGATTTTACCTTAAGTGACGAGTCATTTTCCGAGGAGGACATTCCAAAAGAGAATTTTATCATTTTCTCTAATCCTCTCTTTGATCTTGATGAAGAAATTGCTTCGACTAAGGTAGATCGAATTAATGATGAGGTGCTGGAAGGCATCCATTCAATTCCACCGGGAATTGATTCTTTTGATGCTGAATCTGATCTTGTAGAATCCGTGCTAAATCAAGACATTTCGATTGATTCTTCTCCTAAGATCGATTCTCTTTCCAATGAGTTCGCCGGTGAACTCATCCTTCCTAAATCAATTCCACCAGAAATTGAGGAAGTTGAATTTGACCCGGAAGGTGATATTCTGTTTTTGGAAAGTTTGCTCTACGATAACTCTTCTCCTCGACCTCCGGAAGCTTTTCAAGCCAATTCTAATACGACTATCGAATCTCTCCTTCCATCTCATATCCCCGTTGCGGATAATGATTCTCTTATGGAGGAGATTGACTTGTTTCTTGCTGATG
>BQNB010209850.1:0-10309 GCA_026074375.1 Tanacetum coccineum
GTCAATAGATCAAACTTTGTGTTTTTTATAAAACTTTAATATTAGGCCGCCTACCCTCAACTTTGATTTGTGTCACTTTTAACCCATGTGTTTTGGAAAGATTTCATTTAGTTTAAAAGAAAATAGTTTTTATAAATAATAAATTAGGTTTTTTAGTTTAATTACTTAAATTAGTTTAAAATTACTCATTAAAAATTAGGGCTTTTAATAAAATTAATTTTCTGCATTATTACTTTTTATAAAAAATATTTTTATAGTTTAAGATTTATATTTTTAAAAATTAATTTTCGAATTTAGTTTTTAATATTTCATTATCAAAAATCAAATAAAAAAAAAATAGAAAAATTAGTAATAAAGATGTTTTTCTCATCTTTTTACGTAATTTAGAGTTAATTTAGTTTAAAAAGTTTTTGTCTTAGTTTTTATCAATTTAATTTCTATTTTTAGAATTTAATTTAGATTAAATAGTATTTAATTCATAAAAAAATCCGAAAAGCCCTTAAAAAGTATTTTTCTTTTGCCTAAAATTCTCTTTAGCATTAATTTAGGTTTAGGAATCTAGTTTATATTTTTAAGATTTAAATTGTATTTGTTTTCTTAAATGTCGCATTTTATTTACTTTCGTAAGTAGTTTAATTTGTTAATTAGTTGTTTAATTGTGCCTTTAATTTTAGTAGTATAAATAAATCAAAAATATCTCTTTGCTTATTCAAATCAATCATTCCGAACGAGATCGAGGTTTCCATTGCATGAGTCGTTGGGGAAAACGACCCGGGTGATCATACTTACCCGGTCAAACATACGTATTATATATTATATTATATATATTTTTGAGAGTGAATTTTATCAAGGTAACTTGGTAATCTTCTTAATTACTCTTTTGAAAATATTATATTTTTATGATATATTCTATAGTATAATAAACTGCAATCAAATTACATTACTTAAAAGAAATTACAACTGATTTAAAAATTTCATTAAGCTTAAAAACTATATTAGGCTAAAAATCTAGAAAAGGAAAAAAAGACATCTTGTGTGTGTGATGAGAGGGCCTATTTATAGCCCTCTGCTGAACATTCTAGGCCTTTGCTTGCATCATAAATCTCTGCCATTCATTTCCCAATCATTGGAGGGCTATTGTAAGCCGTTGGATCATTTCTTGGGATCACATGGATTGCCAAGCTGGCAATCCTTGATGTGACCTTTGTGTTACTTCTGTGAGAGGCTTTAGTGCAAAACCCACACACCCTTGTGCTTTCTCCATAGCTTACGTGTCATTCTTTTGACGGGGCTTGACCAATGAGGTGCGCTGATGACGAGATTCTTTGCCCAGGTGTACTTTGTTGCACGAATTGTCCTTCTTAACCTTCAATTTCTATTTGCCCCTTGATGTAAATGGAGGGTGAATTGGGGAAGACGAATGAACAGTAATTGTTCATTCGCGCCCTTTTTTAACTGCTTAGGTAAGAATCAGTTGAACTTTGGAGTGTTGGCAAGTTCAGTCCTTGTCTTTGATATGTAAAGAATAAAGTGTAAATAACACTTTTGAAAATGGCAGAAATGGTCCTTGTATTTTAAAGAAAAGGAATTGGACTTTTATTTTGGGTTTTTGGGCTTTTGTCTTTTTATGGTTGATTGCTGTTCTTTTCTTTCTTGAGCATTGAAGCTTATTAGTTTTGAGCTATTTATTAGTTTTCCGTGAGTATGTCACTTTCCATACACATATCTCAACTTTAGAGTGATCTTTGAGTATTTTTAAGCTCTATTTTCTTTTCATTTTTAGATTAAGCAACTTATAAGCTTTTTAGAACACTTTTCATTTTTAGATTTGAGCTTAATTTGAGCTGTTTATAGCTGTTTAAGTGAGAATAAGCCCAAAACCTTTAACTTATGTGAAACAGCATGAAAACTGTTTTAGATCTTATTACATTAGTTTTTAGCTTAAGTCCCCGTCTCTATTAAAGTAGCTTATTTTAGAGTCCTTTTTAAGTCCTAGTATTTAGTTTTTCTTAAAAGTCAAAAAAATAAAAAAATAAAAAATTAGCAAAAAGGGTTTGCCCACACTCGAACCCACGACCTCCCACACACAACACATACGCCTTAACCAGTTTGCTACATTAGCTCATCCATTCATATAACACACCATTTAATACTAGTACACGTTTTTAATCTCCCTTTTAAATAATAAGCCGTAGCTATATAAGCTCATTTGAGGGCTTATTCGTTAAGCAATTTGGTTTTTCTTATTTTTCTTGTGTTCCTGCTAGTGTCAAATATTTTTCCCCTGAATATTTTTAGTATTTTCCAGTTTTATTTTATTTTTGATCATTGCGAAAGTAAAATCTTATAAAATCAATACAAAATAGAAAAAATTTCAGAAAAATATAAAAAAATCGGTTTTTAGGTTTTTATAAAAAATTCTTTATGTTTACCATCCAGAAAATCATTTTAACACTTTTTAGATCTAATTTCATTTATGGATCTTTTATTTTAAATATTTAAATAATAGGATATATTAAGATTAAAAAAGTTAAAAAATAGTTTTCTTTCATTTAAAAAAATTTAGACTTTTTCTAAGCATAAAATCATTTTTCCAAATTTTTAGTACTTAATTTGCTATTTTTTTAAGATTTAATTAGATTAAATTAGTTTTTAATTCATAAAAAAAATCAAAAATAATCAAAAAAATGTTTTTCTTTTTCCTAAAATTTTCTTTTGTCCTATCCTAGGTTTAGAAATTTAGTTTACATTTTTAGGGGTAAAATTTAGTTTAGTTGCTTAAGAGTAGCGTTTAATTTGGTTCCCGTATTAGTTTAATTGTTTAATTGTTTTTTTTAATCCTCCCCTTGGCTGCCGAAATTTTCACCACCACCACCATCACCCTACAAAATTTTCTTAACCATTTTATACATATCAACATATTTTCAAAGATCCTTGCAAAGTTTGGTTGAGTTTGAAGAAGTTTTGGAGTTGTTTTAGGGCTTTTCTTGAAAGTGTTTGGTTAGGGTTTTTCTAGATCAAGTGGGTATCCTTATTTAGGGTAATTATAAGATTTGAGTTGAAGATATTTGGGTGTTTATTTGGGTCGAATCTCAGCCTTAGGTCAAAAAGGGTTGTTGTGTTTGATTTGTTGTTTCAATCATCTCCTAAGTAAGTATTCCTCTTATCTTTGAATTTCTTTTGATTTTATTTTGATTTGGTCCATGCAATTGCATGTTGGATTCTGGAAATTTATTGCGTTTTGTGATTATTGATGTGTTATACAAATGGGTATGGCATTGCATTATGATTTTGTGAAATTAGAATGAAGTTTTGATTTAATTTTGATGAAGTTTTAGGAGTGCTTTAGACCAGCAGGTTGTGGCTCTGATTTCGAATAATTTTTTGTCTTGGCATACCTGAAAGTCTTTATATATTGATAGTCATAGGTCTTAAGTGCATGTGTCTAATTGGATGGATTTTTATCTCCTCCGGATGAGTGAGATACGGTCGTTTTACCAAAACATGTCGAATCAGACCCAGTCATAGAAAATGGGGCATAAGTCCAGGTTTTTGTGCAAAATAAGTCCAGGTTTTCATGCAAAATGCGTCCAATTAGAGTCACCTCCAATTGGTTTCACTTAAAAATCTCTTAGTTTTCAAAATGCATCCGTTTTCGTAAGCTAAAAAATGTGTCACTCTTTAATTGAGACTGTTTTGAAATGTTAGATATAATTGAGTGTATAGGAAATTTTTTGGCTTGGGAAGTTCTGAGAAATTCAATGTTGACCTAGGTATGTGTCTTAAGTGTGTATGGCCGTTTGGTTGGAGCGTTAAATAATTCGGATGGTTGAGTTATGGTCATTTTTCTAAAACAGGTCATTTTACGCAACCTAAATTTGAAACCTTTGTAAGTCAAAAACTTTATATAGTATCACCCACTTTTGAAAGCTCAAGCTTCTAGGTATCGAGTCAACTTAAATTTGGCCGTGTATTTGTCCCCATTGGTTATACGGTTTAGGAGATATGCTAAAAATGATAAAGACGTAAATTTCAGAAAATGACCTGCACTTGTAGTGAAGGGTAAAATAGTAATCGCACTTGGGTTCTGGAACTTTTTGGAAAGTGGGGCCCACATTTTTGGAAAATAGACTCGTGATGCAACCTGTACGTGAAAACCACATGTTTATATCTATTACAGATTTTAAATGGCACGCTCTCAAAGATGGGTAAAATTTTAGAATTTTTGTAAATAAATGGTATAGTTAGAAGTAAGACTAAGGTAGAGACTTGTTGAAGTTAGTGATTGAAATACAAGCTTAGACGCCTTAGAAGACACATTATTTCAGATTGAGGCTTGGGTTTTGAGTAAGCTCGACTTATAAAAATTAGGACGCAATGCCGTACTTGTATCGTCAAATAAAAATGTTTTATACAATTTTCCTTTCTATTTCATTTCAAATCGTGTGAGTATTTCTTGGTTAATTTTTCTAAGTCGCGCCCTTTATTTTAGGTTGCACTTAGGTTGTCCGATTACTTCAGATCCTACCTTATTAATTTTGCCGAATCGCTTAAAGGTGAGTTCATAGCCCCTTTTTCCTATTACTTGTTTTATTAATTATGAGGGAAATTACATGCTTGATTTCTTGGACACAAGTACATTTCAAAACTGTATGCTATTTCCTGATTGTATTATTGCCTAAGTACCTTTCTGCCGCTAAGACCCCTTTTTTATCATGAACCGTTAATTACTTGTGGGTAAACGTGAGTGTTGTGGATAGATCTATCGGGACTGACAATCCCCATCTTGGCTGTGGTTTCTAGATAACCATTGACGCATTTAACATTTGAAGTAATTCGTAGGATGTTTGGCAGCATCTGTATATATCTCTTTGGGGCACAAACCTCGGTTATTGGTTTGATTACAATGCATGTTAAGGTTTGGTGTCATGAGCTTAGGGCAATAATATATTGTTTTCATCTAGACTTGGTGAATTTGTTTCTCTTGTCTACACTACTAAATCTTGTGGTCCATACGTTATTTATTGTTAAACCTATGAATTCACTCAACAATTTTGTTGACGTTTTAGCATGTTTTAAATCTCAGGTCCAAAGGTGTGATTTTTGGATGGGAGCCGCGTGGAGATGCTGAAGATGGATTCTGTGTTTTCTTTATTCGATGCTAAACTATTAAACTTGTTTTTATTAACCAGTTATTAACCTTTGAAACTATGTGTTTTGGAAAAATCTTGTGGAAGTGTGGATCTTTATGTCATGTTGTAAACTTTTGGGACCAATGTTGCAAACTCTGATCTTTATGAAGCATCGAATGATTTTTATTTAAAAACGTCTCTTTCAAGGTCGTTTCCTATTACTTGATTGTTGTGCTATGACGTCGCACCCCAATTGTTTCCGTTCCGCTGTCATCAGATTTTAGGGGTGTGACAGTAATCTTCTTCAGTCCATAGTTGTTGTAGTCCAACATTTAAATCAAAAATAGGTTTTTGGAAATAGCAGAAATAATCATTTGATTCGATATTCTTAACAACTCCAGTAGCATCACTTATTTTCTTCATAATGTTATACATGTCTTCCCTGCTAAAATCATCAATGTTTAAAAAGTCTACTTCATGTATCTTTCCATGTAAGTATTTCCTTATTGGAAAACCTAATACTATTGAAAACAGGTACGGAAATTCATCTGTGCATTATAGAAACAAGATTTATTGGTCAAAGTATTTTTTAAAATATAAAGCATTAAGGTAATGTAGCAAAACATACCATAAGTATTTCCAATGTATGATGGTGTTCCAGACTCTCGAATACAATAAAGCTTGGGTAAATCCATAATGAATGTTTAGAAAATAGGTGGTATACTCTTATATTTATATACTTTCGAAATTGCATTTTTTGCGAGATAAGGTTTTTGCTAGATTACACCTGCCACAAAGGACAACTTTATTCAGGGATAAGATACTTGCGAAATTTTATTTTTTGCGAGATAAGATTTTTGCTAGATTACACCTGCCACAAAGGACAACTTTATTCTAGGATAAGATATATGCGAAATTTTATTTTTTGCGAGATAAGATTTTTGCTAGATTACACCTGCCACAAAGGACAACTTTATTCAAGGATAAGATATTTGCGAAATTTCATTTTTTGCCGAGATAAGATTTTTGCGAGATTACACCTACCACAAAGGACAACTTTATTCAAGAATAAGATATTTGCGAAATTTCATTTTTTGCGAGATAAGATTTTTGCTAGATTGCACCTTCCACAAAGGACAACTTTATTCAAGGATAAGATATTTGCGAAATTTCATTTTTTGTGAGATAAGATTTTTGCCAGATTTTTTGCAGGATCAGATAGTTATTTTTCTAACTTATATATACCCCTTAACTGATGCATACAAATTCACATTTATACTATAACACCCCCATTTTTACAATATAGCAGCGGAAGCTAATCTGGGGTATTACTTCATGGATACAACAATCATAATCATAGAAAACGACCCAAAAGAGACGTTTGTTCAAAAGATACGTTATCATTCATTTCAAATCAGAGTTTTACAAAGGCAGGTCCCAAAATCTAGTTACATACAATGTGAATGATAACAAGTTTTAGCCATCTTCATGTCCATGCCACTCCGTGTCGTATATTGCTCAATAACCTGAGATAAACATGCTAAAAAGTCAACACAAAGGTTGAGTGAAATTCATAGGTTTGATAAACAGTTTGAATACAAGTTATAGTGTAATAATTGTACAAACACAATTATTATGAAAATGTTATTGTTATGATCTTGGGTCATGTTATTATATACCCGTTATTTGTAATAATTGCAACGAATACAATTATTATAGTAACTGTGTATTACTGCGTTATTGTCTTGTTTGGTCTGTTTGGTCATGTCTTGTATAGTATAGTCTGGTCTAAGCTCATGGCACACAAACTGACTAGTGTATATATATATACCCAAAATGATGTGATATATATATATATATATATAGAGATAATGTATAAGTTAATTTAACGACGTGAAGTCAAATTTAAACGACTTGTATAGGATTTTGACACAACCTAAATTATCATCAAAAGTCAATTAATTGACTTGAAGAGATTTATAATATCACATATTAACTCCCAAAGTTCATTTAACGACTTGAAGTCATAATTAACGACTCTTTGAGGATTAATGACACTAAACTATTTATCATCAACAGTCAATTTAACGATTGAAGTCAATTTTACGAATTGTTGGATTTGTAATATTTACACATTAATATCTAAATTCAATTTAACAACTTGAAGTCATTAATTTAACCACTTGTAGGATAGTGAACTTTATTAGACAGCACTAGTAATTGATATGTCAGGGATAGAATTGTATCTTGTAAAACACTTAGTATTCGTAATTTCATAGCAGTACCCCCCCCCACCCTCACGGGTTTATGAAAAGATTGAAATGCGAGTGGCTATGATATTCACTAAGTCTATTGAAAGAAAGTAAACAAATTGTTATAAGAAATACGAGTATATAAAAGAGTTTGTAAAAAAGCATGTATACCCTCGAGGTTTATAAAACATGGTAAAATGAGGTGTTTAAGGCGAGTTATGAACTTCACCTGATAGGTAGATGACAATATTATTTTCAGAATGAAAGCTGACGAACCTTATCACAATCTTAACAGGGAAGGTTGATATAGCAAATGATAGTAAACAGCCACGTCACACAACCTGAGTAAATATGTCAAGTCTTAGGAAGATTGTACTTTAGAACTTTGGTTTTAAGAGTTATGAGTTTGATTAGAGAGTTTGGAATTATTGTATCCACCGTTCGGGCCATCATAATTCAGAAGGTCAGTCAGTAACGTTTTTGAGGAGCCAAGGCACTTTAAATCATAAACCAACAACTCAGTCTAAACGTAATCCAAGATGAAACCCCTTAATTATGAAGCTCCCTGTAGTATTGTGTAGTCGATATAATCGGTTTTTAAAAGCGTTTGATCTATATCTGGAAATGACTCATGCACGAGAGAAGCGTTAATTAAAGTTATGTCTTGTGTTGTTTTTGAACTTGATTTTTTCTTTTTTCTAAAGTGTTACATTTTAGTCCCTTAGAAATGGAAAAGTGGCATAAATATACCTTCGACGTTTGCACTTTACGAGTTTGGTCCTTCAATGTTTAAAAAGATATACCAAATATAAAACCTTGCACTTTAAAAAAGTGTCATAATTGATCCCTATAGTTATAACTTTGATAAAATGTCATTTTCAGCCCTTTTAGTTATAAGTTTCCAAAAGTTTCGATATATACCCCTTGCTATGGATAGATATTTACAAACATGTCCAAACTTAGCCATGCATGTCATTATTTTATCTTTTCAATAGTATTTATAAGTTACTTAATAAACTATAAATAGAAGTTTTCTAACGCAATCGCAAGTTTAAAATAATGAATTCGTTAAGCTATGGAAGCAAAATGAGGTCAAATTAGGTTTTAAATGTAAACGCGCGGGGTTTTAAGTTCAAAACTCTTCTTTAGAATAATCTATAAAGTGGTTATTTTACATTAGTTAAGCTGCTTATGATAGGATTATATCTACATTTCAGCCAATTTATGACTAAATTTAGTTTTTATAGATAAACATAAAAATTAGGGTTTTTCGGTGTTAGGTTTGGATCTAATGGATAATGAGCTGAATTGAGTTTTGAATTTTAACAAGAGTTTTGTTAGGAGCATATGAAAAATATAAGGTTGTAGTAGCAGGTATTGATGTTGTTAGAACTGGTTATGAGCTTATAAGCTTGGAAACTGGGTCCGACATCGGGTATTTTAGCTTCGTTCGCTACGTTTTCTTTACTTTGGGGCTTCAATTTCTTCAAGGCTTTGCTTCTTGATATTCTTAGATGATCCTAGGATCATAAGGAGCAGAGAAAGGTTGCTCACTTGGGTTATAGAAGGAGAAGGTGTGGTGCAAGTTTGAATGAAGCATGTATGCCTCTATTTATACTCGAATTCAAGCAAAGAGGTTAAAGAACTCTTGTAATTTGATTAAGACATGTGTTTAGGCTAGTATGGGATGTGTTGAAGCTAGGAAATCAGATGTGGAAGTCTAGGAAGCTAAAATGATGGTGTGGACACTCCCTTTGGCTGTCACGACTGTATTGGACAAAAGAAGGGAGATGTGGCCTTATTTGGGGCCAAAGGAGGTAAGATATTTGTTGTAGCAGCTGCATAAGCTGCTTTAGCATGCATGTGGACAAGTTATTTTGCAAAGAAAGGCCTCAAAATGGGTAAGAATTGGTAAAAAGGAGTCGCGGGTCTGTTTTAGGTTACTAGGGCTCGAACCCAAGTTCTTGGCCAATATTTTGTGGGAATTGATCAAGGAATGATTAAAAAATGTCCTTAAGGGTTGTAATATGAAGTATTAACAAAAGTTAGCAAGTCGTTTGGGTTAAAACGGGTTAAAAATGGATAAGATATGCCGCAGGTTCATAAAGGTTCGATTAGGGTTTCTTTGACTTTCAAGGCTTATAATTCGTATACATTTGATCAAGGATGATAGAATACTGACCTTGGGCCTTGTATTAATGATCATTAATGAATTTTTATTGGTGGTTTAAGCTAAAATGGGTCAAAATGGAATGATTAAGCCGCGGGTCTATTTAGGGCTTGCATTGAAATTATTAGGGTTTTCTAGGCTTCAATTCCTTGTACATTATTAAAATAATGATACATAATGAATTTTAAATTCATTTTATGAGTTTACAATAGCTCTTGGTTCATTGTTCAGGATTAAAATGGTTAGAAACAAGTAAACGGATCTAAAGTTCCAATTAGGGCACAATTAGGGTTTCTTGGATTCAATTTGCATATAGTTGAAGTAAAATGATGAAATGATGATTGTATATGATTGAGAATGTTGTAAATTAAGTTATTACAACTTATTTGAGTATTGGTTTAGGTTTACAATGGATAAAAACGAAGAAACGGGTTATGGTTTAGTATTTAGCTCGGGTTAGGGTTTCTGACTTTTGAATTAGGGTTTTAAGAGTAAAAATGTGTATGAAAGTTTATGAATAGAATAATTAGGGTTTACACATTGTATACTGAGTGTAGTAGCTTGTACAAAAGTGGTGGTGAAGAAATTGAAGGTAAAACGGAGGTAAAACGGCTATTTTAGATGTCATGCTTAATGACTTGTACATTGTGCTTTGAAAACTTGTACTTGACTTGGAGGGAGTTTATATTTCAAATGAGATGTTATGTTACTTGTATATATGCTTTAGTAGCTTGTACATTCACTTTAGATGTTAA